>CM037935.1:15193083-15353083 GCA_021346845.1 Apeltes quadracus
CGAGTGTTTTTTACGGAATGATACGCATGGGGGAAATTTAGAGGATATTTTAATGAGATTCAAGGGGTATGCAGACATGTCTGGAGGCGGTCGGAAATGAGAAGGGAGGACATTTACAATACTTCCTATGGTGTGACGCCGTAGGCAGATGTGGGTACGAATCCCCCGGCCCCCTTCAGCTGATGATGAGGGAAACTAGTTCCACCGACGCCGCGGAATTACCTCCTGACACATTGGAGCATCAGGCTTACTGTTAACTAAAGAGATTTAGAACAGGCTTCACACAAACCAAGAGAAATGAAGGTCCAAATGACAATCTATGAACCCATTTTCCTCTTCCTATAAATCCGTGCACCAACCTAATTTCAGCTCATCTCGTCTTCCCGCCAAACCAGGCTTATCACGGTAATATCTGCGCCACTTGCTCGCGGCGTTTGATTCTTTGGCTGCAGATGGTTGCCATTGCTAAGCCAGAGATAATGCGTGTGAGTAACACGCGCTGAGAGAAGAGAGCATGGCGGATTGAACTAAGAGGAAACGTCGCTTTTAAAGTCACATGGGCTGCAGCCGGCAGTCTTGGCTGATTTCATAGGCTACTGTGTGATTATTGGTGCAATCGGGCTCTCAGGGCAAACTGGTGGTGTGGGGAACCAGCACGCAAATGGCTCCAAGCAATTGAAATCCACAACCGCTGGAGTGAAGCCCAGAGTCTAAAAGGTGAAAGCACTGGACCATTGGCCGAGTGCTATTGTGTAGATTGGATGTTTTGGTTGAATTTTGTTTTTTTCCTCTCTTCCCAATTTGCTTGCACGATTAACGAAAACGCACCGGATTATTAAGCCGTTAAGGCTGGGAATTATTTCCATGTTTAACACTATTCTTGCTTGTAGCATTTTTGCCATGCCTAATTTAAACAGGAATAACACTGCCGCCAAATCAAAAACAAAATCCCAGCTCCCCGCTGTTTAATAACATAACTAAGCACTAAGGGACAACTTCGGCTGGTTTTATCCCACAACTCGTCCAGCTGTTGTCCATCTGTGGTCTCTGGCCTGCAGGGGGGCTGAAGTACAACCACACGTACATTCGGATAACATTTTGCTCCAACGCTTCAGTGCTTTGAGGCCGCCACACATCGGCAGCGGCGCTGTGGCGTGCCCGCGCGCCGCGGGTGTGATGCTGCTGCTGCGCGCGCGCCCGCCTGTGTTTGTGTGTCTGGGTGCGTGTGTGAGTGTCGGTAAACCGGTGGGAGAGGAGAGGAGAGGAGAGGAGAGGAGAGTACGAGTGACTGAGTCAGAGGAGAGACAGCCGCGAAAAGAGGCTCGGCGCTGAACGGGACTGCGCGTCAACACACCGACGCCACGGGACGGGGGACACGGACACGCGCGTCGTGCGTCGCTCCGATAAGGTGAGCTAATTTCTACCGTTCGTAATAAACACGTGTCGGCTGCAGTTCACTGTCAGGAGTTTGTGGAGAGAAAAAGAGAGGGAGACAGGAGCGGGTCGAGCTGGATGCTGCAAGGCGCTGTCTTTAAAGGATACAAATACATATATATATATATATACTCGTGTGTGTGTGTGTGTGCGTGTGTGTGTGTGTGTGTGTGTGTGTGTGTGTGTGTGTGTGTGTGTTAAAGACGCATTGAGTGAGAGCAGGTGCAGGTGAGCGAGGCTGTCAAATCAATCACTCGACACAAGATGCTGTGAGAAGTCACCGGGTCTCCCGTCTGAACCTTTTGATACTATCTGTCATTTGCTTCATGGTGCTGTAGAGATAGATAGATAGATAGATAGATAAAAAGATAGATAAAAAGATAGATAGATAGATAGAAAGATGAACATAGAGATGGATTGGGGGATAGATCTGCCGTATCTGACTGTTGTTGTTGTTGTTGCGTGCCGTGTTGATGAAATAGCTGTCCTCTTACACAAAATCCCTCATGTCCTAAGCTGATTTGCCCCCCCCCCCTTCTCCCTGTTTAATACCCTTCATAATTCATATCACAACTCTGTCTGGTTTTGACTGACCACTTCATTTGCTTAGTCTTCATTTCCCTTCATCAGATGCAGTATATCAGATATCAGCCGCCCCCAGAGGTTCGCCAATTACAGCCCATGTCATTTTATTATCATGCAAGCAGAGCAATTGCTTTACTGAATGAAAAAAAAAAAAAAATCACATTCCCACCCAAATCCTCTGCCCCCCCTCCCGAATCCCCCAAATCCCCCTCCGCTTCGTCCTCCCTCCCTGTGTCTCCCCTCGGTCATTCAAGGGGGAACTCGCCCATCATGCAACAAAACCCGTTCCTCCGCTCATCCCCAGACACTCACTCTCACACACACACACACACACACACACACACACACACACACACACACCCCTCAGCTGCACACTTTCGCTGCCTACTCGGATAGCCATATTAATAAAATGCTAATGAACTTCATTGTGCGAAGCTGTTGTTCTTCCTTTTCTCTCTGAAAGGTCTGACACACTTTCCAGTAATGTTTGTTCGCTCCGGGCAGACTATTGTTAATCTGTCTAAGAAGATAACAATATCCCCCCCCCAGCCCTGCCTTATGTCCCGTTTGCATTCATTCTCAAACAGGCGGTAAAATGTGCAATACCACTTTTACATATGCATATCCCTGAATGCGTGTGTTTGTGTGCGAGTGAGTGTGCGTGTCCTCTTGGCCGGGCTCTTCGATCCTCCCGTCACCATGGCAAAGCCAGGATGTTGCCGTGGCCCAGAGAAGCCCCTCTTCTCTCCAGCCGACTGGTCATCTCAGGCTCGTTTTGACCATCGCGGAGGAATCGGCGCGATGAAGTGACCTACTTTGCGCCGCCGTCTTTCCTTTCACCCCCCCCCCCCCCCCCCGCGCGCACCATCGCCACTGGGCGGGCAGCTTTGCATAACGGAGGGATTACCACGACACACGTTGGCCGGGGTTGTTGTGAGAGCAGCAGTCAGTCTCGCCGCTGACCTCGAACCAGCGGCGGGCAGCTCCGCTTGCGGGGGCTGTGGGAAAAGCTTGGGTGTCGGAGGGGAGAATGCCACCGATCCCCCCCCCCCTCCCGTGGGCCGCAGAAACACGCAAAGCATTCCGCAAGCCAGCGCAGGACGGGACAAAGTGTCTCGCAGATAGAGAGACTTGTTATGTGTCACTTGGTGGTGGTGGGAGGGGGGTGACATCATCTTCGGAGAGGAACTGGTCGGAACCTGAGAGGCTTGGGAGAATCTTGAAGGACCCGGCTCGCTGCAACCGCAGTCGGGAGTCGAGGAAAGATAAAGCCAGTCGGTCGTACAAATCTCCAAACTGTTACGGATTTCAGTAATCATTTTACACTTTGCTCTCAGTTTTCCATCTAAATAGGTTTGTCTGAGAGTATGCTTTGGTGACGATATCATCAGTGTTAATATAAATGGTTTCAGAACCACAAAATGTTTGCCCGTGCGGGCTTGGATAAAGTGCCGCGATCGTTATTGTGTCTTTTAGAAGAACGGCCCGGATTCGGGTGAGTTGAGGTGAGTTGCCCTCATGGGGGACTCCAGCTGATCGCCTGTGTCCCACGGACACGTGTTCGGAGACGACCGCTGTGAATAGAAGTGCTGCTCGGCTGGATCCCCGGGTGGGCGACGGAGGCCCACGCCCATCCGTCAACCGCAGTTATGGCCACTTCCTCGCAGTGGGCGATGACATCGCCTGGGGCTTCATTGTCACGGTCTCGTTTTGGGACTGATAAGCGCCTCATTACGGTACCTCGGGGAGAACGCTGTCCCCCGCCGCTTCGCGGATGCTTGGACACCTCTGTTGGTAGCAATTTAGACAAATGTATGCATGGGCAGATGAGTACATGCACAGAAGGACATATATGTTCATTACAGACCCACACACACACACACACACAGTTTCTTTTTCCCTCTTGGGGTCCCTTTGGGGCCTGCGCCTACTGCAGGCTGGTGGGTGCAATTAGGGCTTCACACTCAGTTAGGCAGCAGCGTCTAATGGGGATTGACACATTCCTGTGAATCCATTCCACACAACCGCAACTGTTTACATACTGGCCCTCTATTATAGTATCAGGCGTGGATGGTAACCGATGACTGGCGCATTTGGATATCAGATGATTTATGTGACGCAGATAGCGAGGAGGTTTTTCTGTGTAATTAGATTCTTTTTTTTAAACGGGGGAGAGTTTGCTATTGTCAGTTTCTCCTCCAGCCAAATAGCTTTGACAATTTATACATTTGTTAAAATTGTCATTACAGCCCGACTGCGTCAATGAAATGCACTCATTGCTCGTCACTGGAATCATCAGGAGCTTTTAGCTGGTTTGGTTTTTACATTCTGTTTTGCGGCAGTGGCTTTGGACAGTTAGTGTTGCCAACTTGTAGCTGTACCTTCATTGGAAAATACTCCGCAACACTCGGCAGAGGTGAGACTGTATACCAAAAAAGTTGACGGATGGTGTTCTGTGACAGTATACCCGATATCTCGGAAAGAAAACTAGCAACTTGAGTATGCCAAGGGGGGGAATCATCATCATAGCCGTACTATTGCGTCGTATGGTTATGGGCTGCGGGGCAGTGTGGTCAGATGGTGGACGGCCAGCGGTCAGCGCTGATGCCCCTGAGCAGCCCCCCCCCCCCCGTGTGGGTAGAATCATTACCCGAGAGCTTTACACCATGACAGTCATCAAGCCCAATCCCTCAAGGTTGCCCGGGGAACGCTGTTATATCCCCGTGTCGGGTTATTACACCGCTTGGTGAGAACAAAGCAGTCAGCGATGCTCTTTTCTGTTCTAACCAAATGCCCGCGGAGTGACGGCAATACAGCCCCCCACCACCCCGCCTTTTGAAGTGGGAGGTCGGGGTAATGGAACGAGATGTTGTGGGTTTTAGCTTCCCTTTCTACCTGCTAGATCTGACTCCCAGGGAACCTTGACTTTTCGAGACTCGGCGTGAGCGGATGGATGAAGACGGGACCTGAGTGATGTGCGTTTCCTGAACGCTCACAGGACGGTGCGCAGTCTTGCCACCCAGTGGAAGAAGTGCAGAGAGTGAAAAGGAGGAGTGGGAGTGTTTCTGAAGCCTACAGGGTTGCAGGAGGGGGGAGGGGGTGGATCATGTACCTCGGTCGATGCTGCGAAGGGGTTGAGGGGGAACAAAGGGGGTCTGTTTTCTCTGTCTGTACTGGCGGGACGGCTGTCCTCGCCTCTTAGAGGGATGAAGAGGAGGGGAGGGGGAGTGTGTGGGCGGGGTGATAGAGGGTTATGCCTGAGGAGAGCCACAATGGAAACTCTGGAGTTGGAGACGCTCTCTGTTTGTTGCTCACGCTGGAGAGGACCGGACGGGATTCAGGCCTGTTGGATGGGCAGCAGGCGTTGGAGAAGTCGTCGGTGGCTCGGTGGCATCACGTAACCAAGGACCACAGCTTCCCCTTCCCGTCCTGGAAACGACAGGAGGTGGGCATTGGTCCACCGGCAGTGGGAAGGCTCGCCAAAATCAAAGAGAATTCCGGAAGACTGGGGCACTCCAATGGTTTCCAGCCCCGTCCGTCTTCGTCCTATTTGCATAGAGCTTAAGGGCGCACATCCCCACTCTCTGTTGGCACAGCGACGCAGCCCACTTGCGTTGTCTAATGGTTCGGCAAATACATCACCACAGCTCTTTTTCTGCTCATGATTTGGGAGCGTTTGAAGTGCGGGCCCTGTCAAGAATTCCACCACAAGCCTCTTCAGCAAAGTCTGTTTTTGTTCCACGTCACCGACTCTGAAGGCGTCAGAATACCTCTGTTGCCTCGGCACATAGTGCAACGGCGATTGGATCAACTGGAAGATGGGGACAATCGGCTGTCAGCTCATGAATGAAAGTTGACATAGAAACACAAAGTGGCTTTTCCATGGTCCAGGGGGCTCGATGACCTCGAGGTCTTATTTAGGCCAAAGACTTCCAACATTCCTCCCCCTCCCCCCCCCCCGCACCCCACCCTTCCACACCACGGCCGAGGGTAAGACACCATGTTAGCGGCTTCCACTGAAGGGCCCTTAATCCAAGAGGGATGACAGCTTGGCTCCACATACTGTTTCTGTGGCGCTGAGACCAATGGGCTTTTCTCTCCCTTTTTCATCCCTTAAACCCCCCAAACACGGCCTCAGGAATCCTGGGAAGAAAAATGTTCCCGACGGGGGAAACAAAGGAACGGAATGGTAAACAAGTCCAATTGTAGATCTTGGAATCTTCCATTAAGCAGAAGATAAATGTGCTTGTAGTTTGAGACATCAAAAGCACAAAATACAACGCTGGTTCGGGCTACTTTTTTTTTCTTTTGCCCTGTTGCTGCGTGTGCTGTAAAAACCATAATCTACACCCAGATAATCTTTGTGCAGGCTTCGAAATGATTAGGGAAGATTGAGGTCAGAAAACCATTAGAATCATAAAATGTTCATAAACCAATGGATCCCTTTTAAAATCGGATCCTTGATCTGTTTCATCATTGACATCAGACATAAACACATTCATCACTTTCCCAAACGTGAGGATTTGCATCTTTTCTTTGTTTCCTGTAAATTCTCAATTGAATGAAATAAGCTTTTTGACTGATCATACAAAATATACTGTTGATCTGAATGAACCAAACAGTATTACAGTAAAACATACCTCTTATTGAAATGTATTTGTGCTGCTTACTGTATGTGTGCCACGTCGGGTCTCACTTTCCTGTTATCACACAACACAGAGCACCACACAGATCAACAGAATTCCTGTTATAAGAAGGACATTCTTTTTTTCGTCTGTAATTTTTTATTTATTAACTATGACCGAAGGACATCCACAATGGAGGTGACTGTGCTCAGGCACTGTGCCAGTCAGAGCAATTCAAGATCCATTGCGGGCGATGGAAGAGCAATCAGTATAATGTCCTTGCGGTCAGACCTTTGCTGGCTTCTCAGCTCTGGCCTTCTTGAGGCGCCGGAGGAATGTAATTGTCACTTGGATGGTTCCTTGCTGTGGGCAAGCCGGGCCCGGCTGTGAGGAGGGGAGGATGAACAAATGACAACTCCATTCATCAGGATCTCCTGCGAGGCTGGCCTGATAACCCAATCAAACGTCTAGTGTGGCTGAGAGCCGTCCGGCGCAACACGGGTCTGTTTGTCTCTCTGCCTACGTGGAAGCATCAATGAGTCTTTTGTCAGTGTGCCGAGGTTCATGGCCTAAGTCCCATGGTGTTAAGGGCTTAAAGCCTCTCAAAGCCACCCTAAAAATCCCAATATTTCAGTAGCTGAAATCATCTTTCCGTGTCTTCTACTCCCTGTATATTTCACGACACAATTACGCCATTGTACCCTTGGATCTCGGCGATGAATGGCGTTCCTTATATTGGTCTTAGTTGGCATTGTTCCGGCACAGGTTGAAAAGACTCCGGCTTGAAGCAGACCTAATGCCCGGCTCTTTAGGGTTGGCTGCTTTTCGGGCCTCTCGGGGCGCTCGAGTCACAATGACCCCGCCTCTGAATGAGCGCAGCAAACGGTGGACATGTTACTCAAAGGGGGGTGACCGCGTGACAGAGAGCCCCGCCTCCACAGATCCCGAGAGAGGAAAATAGGACACTTTCACTCGCTGGTCGTTCGGCGATGCGTCACCGGGGTGGAATTCATGCAGCTCTCCTCGTTTCTGAAGGCCGTATCTTGATTGCGGTTGACATTTCGTGGCATGTAGAAGCCTCGGCTGGGAGTCAAGGGGCGCTCTTTAGATGTCCTGCTCTCATGAAATGGGATTGGTGCGGAATAATAGATGAAGTTGTTGGTGTGCTGTGGCGCTGCACTGAGCAGCTGTACTCGTTTTTTGGTTATATGCATTTGGTCAGCTATCTGTGCTAAATGTAAGTGCACATCTGAGGCTTTTAGATAATTGACAAAGCAGCAATCTCAGTAAAAAAATCTCTGTTGCCCTTGATTTAAATGATAATGGTCCGAATTCGCACAGCCGCCCGCTGAGATTCTGATGTGCACGCACGGCGCTTATCGAATTATTAAAGCCTCAGGTTTAATCTCAGTTTTTTAGCCATGCGATTTTCAAATAAAGGAGCAGTCATTGCTTTGAGACCAGATTGAGCTGGCGGCTGAATTTGAATCAAGGCTTTCGCCATGTTCAGTTTAGTTTTCATTACAGTTCACATTCATTGTCACACTCCTTTCTTCTCCTTCCCCCGCGACCGTTAAACAGACATTTAACCACCTGACTCCGTGTCACGGAACCATTTGGGAATTCTGATGAAAACGCCCAAAGAAAGTTATTTACGTTATGTTGTGTTGTTATAATTCTGGGATCTTCGCACGTTTACTCCGACTTATCGGGGGCAAAGCCTTTAGGCAAACTGCTCGTCTTCATTAAATCCACACACATTTTATGAATTCACAGATAACCCGTTTCAAACGTTGCTTTTCAACGTAGGCGTTTTCCCCTGATTTGGTGTCTAAATCACAAAGCAGGATTGGGGAACAGCACGGAGGTGGGACTGATTGGATTCTCCACAGTCAGCGGCAGTGAAAAAAAAAAAAAAAATCAAATTAAGCCTTAAGCGTCCCAAGTCAAACTCCCCAGGATTACGCTGGCCCTGCACCCGAAACTCAACCCTGGGAGAGGGTGATAACTAGACTCCCATAATCTGAGGCGAGGGCTGACTAGAAGGGGGGGGGTTGATGATGAAATCCTTCCAAACCCACCAGGGGTGGCTGTCAAATCAAACGCTCACAGTTTAGGTCTTGAAGTCAGTGTGTCAGTGTTCGTGCCCCCGGCAGACTGAACTGCATGCAGCTACGGCGGGGTTTTTTTTGTTGTTTTTTTTTGTTAAGGAGATCATTTTAGCAAAAACTGATTTCATGCAGAGATTCATCCGTACAGCACAAAATCCCCGATGCTTTGAAGTGAAATTAGAAGTGTGTCTGTAAGCAAGGAAGCGGCAGACAGATTAGAGAAGAGAAAACGCGCTCTGAAGGAGCATTTCAACGCCCCTCCCCCCCACACACCCCCCCCCACCCCCCCCACACCCCCCCCTCTCATCCTGCCCTTCAAGTCTTCAGAGACAAAATAAGTACCTTTCCCTTTGTCCCCACTTTAGGATGTTTCACTCACTCTTTTGTGTCCGTGGAGTGAAAGTCCATGTTTGCTGTGGTCTTTGCTTTTTAAAATCAGCCCTTGAAAAGAGCGTGAACGTGAGAACAAGGGCTCACACCGGGACGCTGCTATTGATCAGGTGTTTGCCTAAAGGAGGTGGGATGGAGGAGAGGTGGAGCTGAGGGGGTCTGTGATGGGGGTCAGGCTGAGGTGAGAGAGACAGGAGGAAGAGCCAGGACCCAGAATGTGTTCTCCTTCTCGCCAGGATACAGCTGGCTCTGAAATATGGCTCTTTTTTTCTTTTGATCCTGGAAACAATACACCTGCTGGAGGCCCGAGGACGTGTCCTCTCCCCGTGTGTCTTTTTCCCAAGTCCCCCGGGGGCACCGCTAACCTGTACCCGGGTGAAAAGGGCTGTGGTTTTTCTTTTATCCCCAATATCAACGACACAACTTAGACAATAAATCCACTAAAGTAGAAAGAAAGTTTCTTTCTTTTTGCCTTCTCACGAGATTCGATTGTTTGCTTGTGGATTTTCCCCCCCGGTTTATATTCAGCATGCAGCCAGAGCGAGCGCTGGATATGCTTCTTTGTCCTCCAAACAAAAGTTGCTGAATCTGTTTAAGCCGCTGTGTTTATCTAAGCTGTGATTGAACGGAAATGGGACTTGCGAGTGGATGCAGAGCTTTGACAGCACTGGCGGGGCAGCATCATTGAACAGCCTCTTTTTGAATGAATTCCTTCCCAATAGCAGGTTTGAAAGAAGAAAAGAGGAGGTTTGATTTGAACGCACTACTGATCTAATGCACCGCAGCGACGGAGGTCCCATAATGCCTTGTGTCCCCCGTGACTCTCATTGTGTGGACCAGACGTATAATGGAGAAGGTGACCCACCCGGGACGGCTCCTCGTAGCACTTCAGTTTGATTGACACAGAACTTTTTTTTCTCTTAAAACGTCGGACATCACAAAATGGGATAAAAGTGTCTCTTTCACATGAGATTGGGACAATTGCATGCCTAACCTCCGTCATTCACCACTGGGCCTCTGTGAATTCAAATTGGAGCAACCTCACCGTATCTGGGTTTTGTAATGCTAAAAGTAGCAAACTCTGAGGCTCAATATGGTAATAGAAGGAAAACTGTGTGAGTGGCGGTATTCCATTTATACGTATGTGGCAGAATTGATTTCTCAATAGAAAGGTGTTGGTTGAACATATAAAAGAGCAAATTGCTAGAGTTTAAGGGGTCCCCTGAGATACAGTTCTTTTATTTTTTGATTCAGTTAGTTAAATCTGATGCCAATTTACATGAAAACCATTGTTTGACTGTGTCCTTGTCCTTTTCATACTGCTGTCTAGATTGTGTTACTACTTGTGTTACTCAATATCATCTTAACGCCCCCCGTGGGCCCATTTAGATATTTTATTTCACGGCTCCATGAAGTTTCCCCTCTGCTTCTTTCACTTGGTTTCCACCCTGCACACAGCGTATGATGGGAGACGCTGGGATGTCTTCACACGGCACCGCCTCTCCAATGTGCAGCGGTAAATAAATTCACTGCAAATTCCCCCCCCCCCCGTCTGCATCGTGCCTTATTCCCACCTGGCCGAGCTCCAGGGCTCACTGCAGCGCTCTGACCGGCTATGCGGCCGCGCCGAGGCCGAACGCGGAGCCTCAGTGGCGCTGAAGTTATGCGGCGTATCGACTCGGCTTTCCACATGTCGAGTTGGGCTTTTTCTGGGCCTCCGGCTTCCCAGCCTCGGCGTCCAGAGCGGCGTGCAGGTGTTTGACCGCCACCCACCGGCCCCGCGTCACGGTCACAGCCCCGGCTGTCCTTCAACGGCTCTTTCACTGCCGCGCGGTGACAATGCATCTTTTTTTCTTCTCCATGCCATCAAGCAGAAGCTGTATTAAAGCAGCACAATGCCGGGCCCATCTGAAACTGTTTACCATGTGAAAGGCACACCGGGATCAGGATGCCTACCACTGTGCGGGGCTTTTTGACTCGCCACTCTATAATGAGCGCACAGTGGAAGGGAAAAGGGGCAGGCGGCTTTAGGCGGCATTGTGATCGCTGCATAGGGAGAGGAAATGTGGTATAAAGTGCTGATCCAGGCTATTCTTCCGTGGCCTTTTTATGCCTTCTAGAATACAGTGATGACTGCGACATCAAATGAGCCTGTCAGGCAGTTCGAGCCACAGGCACGAAAGGGTTCAGAAAAAACATTCCGTCAAATGCTCTAGTGCTTTTAAAAATAATTTAGTGGATTTCTCATCCCTGACTGCGTCACACAGCCACCTTGACCTTGGTTTCCTCCGGATGAGGACGGTGATCTTTTAAGACTTCTCTTTCAGTGAAAGTCAACAAGTGAGGCAAGTGGGAAGTGAAGTGAAAGAAGCTTGACTACACAGGCTTAACCGGCGGAACAGAAAAGCCCCGCAGGCGGGCGATTAGCGTCCTTTGTGCGACACGTACCTGTCTTCTCTTGTCTCGCTTGTTTGTTGTCGGCAGTTTGAAGAGGCGGCTCCCCTCCTCGCTCAGAGTTGTCTGGCCTCAGGCCCGTCTTATACGACTCGGCCTCCGCCCCGCTACGAAGACAACAATAAATGCCGGCTTTTCACCGGCAGTGTGTCAGCAAACGCTCTTAGTCGCTAATCGAGCACTCGAGCCGAGGGGCACCTTTTACAGGCCGCAGGTACTCGGACAGACGGTCTGTTTGGGCCGCCCCTCCTCAGACGGGATCTCAGGACCTCCTGCAGAAGCTTTACAGTCCCCTCAGCGCCTGCGTCCCGCTCAGAGGGCTCATCCTGCCGGACGAGAGCCCTCCAAGGTCTGCAGCCTTCCGTCACGCCAAGGACACGAGAGCAGCACCGCACACACAAAAGAGCACATTAACCAGACTCTATTACTACGTCCCGATGGGAAACACTAGGTGGTAGCTTAACGTTTCCTTATTATTTAGTTTTTTTTTCTCCAGATTTGTGTTTAATTTATGCAGTATTTACATTTCCCGGATTGTTGCGGTGTGTTGCAGCGCATCTCACCTCTTCCGATTTGCCGCGCAGCACATTTAAGAGCTTCTTGTGAATCGATTGCAATTTTTCTGCCCAATTAGTCCACCGAAGGCACACGGCGTGGATGCATTAGTTGCGTACTCCATGTCGATACATTCAGCTCACAGTTTGAGCTGCGCAGCACAAACATTGCATCACTTTTGTTATTTTCGCGGCCTGCCTAAGTCACGTCAGCGCGGAGCATCTGCCCCATTTTTCTGTATCGATTCCCTGAAGATTACACGGTGTCGTGTGACAACTTGCAGCAATGTTAGTTTTGCTTATCAAGACTGAAGCGGAGGGAACAGAGGCTCACGCTCGTCAGGAGGGGGGGGGGGGGCTGCGGGACATTTGTCGCGGTTTGGGAATAACCGGGATGCGGAAACCATAGCATCACTCTCGCTTGCAAATGACGAGGCCCGTTGTCTCTTCGGCAAATCAAGCGAAGGCCTTTTTTTCCTCGCCGGCTTGCGCTTATCTCCGCAGCCAGTTTCTCTGACGTGGTGCTTTCAGGCACAGCTTGTCTGTCAGCTTGGTTTTTGTCGCTAATTTATTCATTTAAGCAGCGGCAGCCACATTCAAAGACAATGGTGCACAAGCTCTGCGTTGAATTAACCTCAATAATTATGCAGATTTAGCTTAAGAAAAGCCCAATTGTTACTCCCCCACCCCCCCCCCCCCCCCCCCCCTTCCTCAAATTTTATAGGAACGCGCTTCAAGCGTCTCCAACAAAGATGGTTTAAAGTGCTAATGGCTCGTTTGATCAATACGTGAGCGGTGCCACTGTGAAATACCAAAGCCGGGTGAACGCATTTAAAGGAGAGCATTAAAACCCATTAGACGCTCACTTGAATCCAGGTTGGAGTTGCAAAAAAAGGAAAAGGTTCATGGATGTCGTATTTTGAGAGTTTTCAACAAGAAATGTAGCTCGGCTAAAGTACAATTTCTCTCGTCCTGTAGTTACATAATTACATCTACTTGATATGAACATGGTTTCAATCACGTGGTTGGGATACAACAGTAGGCTCGACTGTGGATAAAACGGCGACAACGGATCAAAACAGTGTTAACAGTAGGAGAAGCCGATTTGCCTGCCTGACGCAGGACGCCGTGGAGGAGGCGAGCGGCGCTCTGCAGCCTCACGGGAGGGGGAAACAAGGAGCCCAGGGGGGGGTTTGTTGTTCTTATTCGAGGTTAGGACGTTGTGTTGTGTTTTTTTCCCAGCTCATAATTGGCTTCACATCTGACGCAATCTGCGCAGCACCGGTTGCAGGATCAGGGTTCGGCCTCTAACCACCGCAGTCGCTCCGCCGTCCTCCCAGCGCCTCCTCTTACTCTCACACGACCTGTGAGTAAACCACACCGAGCCAGCGTGCCGGGATATATGCGAGAGGGTGAATTATTGATGCAGCGCAAATCCAATCTGCCTCGTGGCAGGTGCGTTGTGTGCTGTTTGCTCAGCGCGTGCGTGTGTGTTTGTGTTTGTGAGACTTTGTCAGAGAGGAGGAAGGAGCAGCGCTGTAATTATAAGGCAGTCCTGCCCACACGCCTTCAGCTACAGGCACACAGGCGCTGAGCTCCGTGGAGTTTGACCACCAGTGCTCTCACGGAGGAAACGGTGTCTTTCCCTCCTCCTGCATTCACAGTTTGTCTCTCTCTTTCTCTCCCTCGGTTCCTCGCCCTGTGTCCCCCCCTCTCGCTCCTCGTGCTCCTTTTTTTCCCCCCAGCGTGCCACACTCGAGCAGCCAGCAGCCTGTTATTGTGCAGCATGCAGACAGGCTGGTCTGAGGCGAGCGGCGATACCATCAGTGGGAGGGGAGGAGAAGGCAGAAGGTGTCCCCCTCCACTGGGCCAGTAAGGAATAGGAAGTATTTATATAACGTTCCCCCTGAATCGCCATCCAGGTCGTTTTATTTTATCTCAGCAAGGCTTTGAATCCAGCCTTTATACGTTTGTCAACCCGCTGTTATTTAAGACCTCAGCACGCACCCACACACACACACACACACACACACACACACACACTAATAAACTCAGGTTTCAGTAGTGCCAGACACACAACCCTAACACGTTAGCTAACACTCAGACACACTGCCCTTCACTTCTGCTCCTCTCATTTGCTCCTGCCTGCAGCACACCTTCTTTCTCTCCCTGCCTCTGCATTTCTATCTCTGCACCTGCAGCAACATAATGTGTGTGTGTGTGTGCGTGTGTGGGTGAAGCACCTGTCTGCTGTAGAAAGGCTGGTTAAACCCTCCTCTCCTTCCCCACTGGCCCCGGCACGCCTCCACACATTGCCGCGTCACTGACTGACGCTGCCGACCCGCCGGCTGTCTGCGACTTGTTCCCCTTCGATCAAATGTATTGATTTCTCTGAAAGTATGTCCGTGAACCGTTTGTGTGTACTGAAAGAGTGAACAGAAGTTGTTATTTTTTTTTTTTTACTCAGCCTTGGATTTCACCTGAGACTGGGAGTGGTGGGCGTAGTCAGTTTTTGGACTCAAAAAAAAGAAAATAATTTTGCCTCACAGCGTTTGCTGCAGGGACCTCAAGGTGTTTGTCTTTGCTTTTTGCTTTGCTATCTCTTTTATCTCGCTGACCTCATGTGGTTATACAGGTTTTTATAACCTTTTATCAGCTCATTCAGTACATTGCAGGGGGCCCTGCTGTTTCAATAAAAAAAAAGCAGAGGCCTCCATATTTTAGGCTAAAAGGGTGAGCATTGCATGTGGTGCTCGTGTTTGCTGGCGCTCTCTTGCTCTGGCAAATTCCCTGTGGTTTACAGCAAATCCGCATAGAGACGACACGTCCCCCACAATGACAAATTCATGTCCTAAAATCTCTAGAGGACCCTGGTGGTTTGCGTAAAAGACCTCCTTTCACTCAAGACCTCAAAGCACTACCAGACCCTCTTCTTTGCAGGACTGTGTTTGCGTTGGTGCGGGCGACCATATGTGATTGCGTGGTCTTGGTGGGCCGAGGTGGTGCTGAGCAGACAGGTGGTGCGAGAGCTGAAAACACGGCATGGGTGAGGATGAAGAAGGGGATAAGAAGGAGGGGAAGAAGAGGCATCTTATTCCCCTCCTGCTGTCACCAACATGCACTTCAAAGATGACGCCAGGCCCTCTCAGCTGTTGGTGTTGTTGTTCGTTAAGGACACTAATGGTGGATGGATGACAGGTGCATCAGTACCGACGGCCCGAGCCGTGTTCCGCTCTTACTGAGTTGAGGCTTTAATTTGCCGTTTAAAGTGAAACTGACATCCTTTCCTCGGGCCGAGTCTGGAGTGCAATGTGTCAGCAGGGAGGGAGGGAGGGAGGGAGGGGGAGACGGGGGACGTCCGTGCTCATGGCCGCAGTGTTGCCAACGGTAATGAACAGCCGGGATGACGCGCCCCGCGCGGCATCGATCGCACTCTCTCACACAGACGGCAAATGGAGACTGGTCCTGGTGGGGAGGCGAAGGAGGCGCACACATGCCTGCGCCTTCTGCGGACACATATGGATGCAGGGCTGAGCCCACATGCACATACTGGCAGTGTGTATGTGTGTGTGTGCGTGTGTATGCGTGTGTGTGCGTGTTTATTGAGGGCCGCCGATGCTCATCAGACCCAGGATGATCCTCCTTTTGGTGACAGAATGGAGCATGTGAAGACCTGGGCAGCAGGCCTCCGTGCTGCAGAACTCTCTGGATCTCTTCCAGCTCCCCTCTCGTCCTCAGCTGGTGTTCTCTGTAGTCGGACGAAGGACCCTCGCACATACCGCATCACACCGGGCTGCAGCGCTTCCTCCCGTGCTTCATTACCACACGAATGGTCGCCATACTGTCATAAACTGTATGGCTATTGTTGGCAAGTCACTCAAAGGTCTTGGCTCGAACGTGGTGAGCAAACAATCGGCAGAGGAGGAGGGGGTCTTGTTTCAGTGGGCTACGAAGAAGTCCTGGTGGTCTACCTTTAATGTGGTGCATTACAACTTTGGCTTTATTTGATTTCATTTTTTTTTTTGCGATTAATTGTGAATATCTGGGAAACTAGTTGCTTTCTAGTTGCTAGTTGCTACGTGATTTGCATTGAGTGGGGAGGATTTTAGCTGGTTTTCTCTGTCGATTATTTGAAGGATTTTGGGAAGTGTTTTTTTAAGAAGATTCCCTGCTCCACCTCTAACAATGCATAGAACCAGATTTGATGCTCTGAACACAGTAGGTAGTAGGTTCTGTTAACGTGGACTATTGCGCGTTTGGAATTGTGTCACTACGGGTCTTTCGGTTAAATAAGAAACACGATGCGAGCCACCACAGGTCCTTAACCTCAGCGACGGTCTCCTGCCTGCGTGCGGTAAATCTCTGCTAGTCTACACTTTCTTTGTTTCTTTTTTTTTTTACTGCTCTCTCTCTCTCCGCCTCTCTCTTTCACTCTGTCCTTTTCTTTTTCTCTCCATCTTCCTCCCTGTTGTCTGTGAGCATGTTAACACTCCAGCCCTGTCAGCGAGCCCCACGGCGCCATGGTAACCAGTCACACCATTCTTTACCAGTGTGTCTTTGTGCATGTGTGTGTGTGCGTATGTTTGTCTTGATGGGCGGTCTCGGGTCTTGTTCAGTTTTTTTAAAAAGCTGAGGAGAGGTCGTGGCCGACTCTATGGGCCTCTCGCTGTAATTCACTTAAATTCCCTTAAGACTGCGGCTGCTTTGTTTTTCCCCCTCGTACTCCGATCCGCAGCCTGTGTCATCCTCTGCGGCGCGACGCAACCCGGGAAACGAGGCAGACACCTTTAGCGGGTTCCATGAGCTCATCGTGCCGGACTTCGCGATGTGATGCCTCCTGAGGCCTCCGCGGTGTTGGGCACTAATGAGTTCAGCCGGAGTTAACATGGCGACAATGCATACAGACATTACCTGGGAGCAAGTGCCGCTCTGCATCATCGTCACGGTTGGAACGCTCGATGGAGGATCCCGTTTGAACCAATCGCTGGGACCTGAAAAGCGTGTTCGGAGCAGTCAAACAAACGAGCGTTGAAAAATGACTTGTAGGAGTAAAGACTGCATCGGGAGGGAGGGAGGGGGCGGAGGGGAATGGGAGAGAGGGGGCGGGGGGGGGCTTCAAAAGGGCTGAAGCATTTATTCTCCTCTGAAGTATTCTCCCCCCCCCCCCCCCCCTCCCACCCTGCCTAGATAGCCTTCTGAACCCAGCCCTCATTCTCTGCCCGAGCCAATCATATTTCACTCCCATTCACGTTTGTGAATAGGACATTTGAAAGGAGTCCTCGCCCCGAACACCCACCGACAAACAAATGCACACCCACACACCCACCCACACACACACACACACACACACGGAGTCGGCGTGCAGCTCTGGGTTCGGAGCGCTCGGTCTAGACCGCAGCATGAACTTCATTCCGTTAAAAAGTTACCAGTGAAATATGCAGCCCGCCATTGAAATATTGTTATTCCATTGCCGCGGTGACAAAGAGCAGGGGGGGACGCCGGTGGTGTCCCAGTGTGAGTCTGGGGGAGCAATGGGGGCCGGCGGGGTTCGCCCAGTGTCTCTGCTCAACAGAGTCAGTGTGCCGCAATAATGCCCATTAGACTTGGTCAATCACGCCTCTCGCTGGATGAAATATGGCCCTTTACTCTCCCTCGTTTCTCGTACCGTGACGCATTCGCCTCGTACCGCTATCCATCATCTGCCCCACGTGAATGCTTTTATTTATGGCACATTTTTGTAAAAAAAAAAAAGAATGGCTTCCCAGGCGGTGAAGGTGGCCGCTGCGGAGTGATGTGTGCGCGTAGAAAAAGGGCCGAAGCCGCTCGTTAGTGAATCGAGGTGGAATTCCAGCGTCAGAGGTTCCTCGACCACCGAGGAAGCCCCGGCGCTCCCTCCGTAAGCGGGAGGGAAGGATATACATGCAGCAAGTCTGCAACAATGGCCGTGCAGGGGAAGCCATTGAAGTCGTGTGACGGAACTCGTATGCCTCTGTAGGAATATCAGGCGGAGCGATGGAGCGATGGTGGAAGAAGTGTTCAGATCTTTTAATCAAAAGCTGGGGTTTTTCTTGTGGACGTTTTGAAATGGGATTCACTCAGCGTAATGCAATGTGTGTATCCTTAACAAATGTGTGAAATGTGTTCAAATGTAACAAAATTCAGCATAACCTTCATAAAACAAGTCTATTCTAGGTAATGAAAAAAAGTAATAGAGTGAGGGCGTACTCATAGGAAATACAACATGAGTGTGTTTTTACATTACAGTAAAGAGATTTTGAGTCACTTAACACGATTCATCCACATTCTTATTGTGTAAAAAATGACATTTAATGCAGCAATGCCATTTCAATATGAATATTCAGGTATTAGGTAATAGTGAAATGGGCTATAAACTGTATATTGTTATATACTAGTCCATTGAGGTTATAGGCCCCTTCAAAGGGGCACAAGACAAAAGTGAAGGTTCTGGAGAATGTTAATAGATACGATTGGGAATCATATGTTAATCTATGTAAAAATACTATATAAAAAGTAAAATACATCATTTATTTCCCTCTGAAATCTTGTGCGCACTTTACACTTCATCAGTAATTGAAAGTTACTTTCCACCATTGCAACTGCGAGAGAAAACACTTTTACATCCTGTTGTCTGATCATTGTGTGGCGGACGATGCGCTTTGAGCCAGATAGCGTTACATGTTCAGTGCTTTTGTAATGAGAGGAGCGTTATTTAGGGCCGGGCCCAGAGAATAGGGACGCTTTCAAAGGGACAGCGCCCACCATTGTTGCCCTCTGCAACCACAGCTAAGGGACGTCAAAAGACCCTTTTCACATCCATTCTTTTTAAAACGAAGTCGGCAGTAAACAGGCCCCCCCCCCCTCACGGAGTCGACCAGATTAGATTGCATCGGGACATCTGTTGAGTGGAGGTGAGCACTTTCCTTTCCCCGTCCCGCTGTGTGTGAATGGAAGTCTGCCCCCCTCACCCTTTTATTCCCGGAGCTTTGCTGGTTTTACTCCACCCTCCATTGAACATCCAGAAAGCGAACGCAGCCGGTGTGACTGACGCCGGGTGCCGTTGGATTTAACGTGCACTCGCGGTGTCGAGGCCCGTTTCTACGATTCTTCATATACATCGCAGCGGGACGTCCTGGGCCCGTCCTGGTCTCCTCCTCATCCCCTCTCCTCAACGTAATGCGTCCGTACAAACGGGTTGTTGTTGCTGTGGCTGTTTTTTTTTTTTTTAAACCCACCCGGTTACTTTGTGGGTCGCGGTAGCTGTTCATGTGATACCAGGAAATGTTTAACCTCTATTGTAGAGAGACAAAAGGTTGTTTTAAGCCCCTTTTTGAGAGAGGAGGGAGGGTCCGGGGGGAGTGGGGGGGAGGGTTAGTGGGTGTGCTGGGCGGGTGGGGGGTTGGTGAGGATATCGGGGCCGCCTCTCTCTCTCTCTGCACTCAGTCCCAGCAGACACATCGAGGAGCACGCCGCCTCTGGGATTATGTCAGCCGAGCTGTGCTCTCTCACGGCGGACGCTCCGTCCGAGGGGACGACTTCCCGTTGACTCGTACGGAGATAAAAGGTGACGTCTTCTCTCTTTTCGGTCATGTTTTTAAAAAAAAAAAAATGTATGACGTGGAGTCAGCCGTTGGTTGGAGAGTGCGGCTCGTGACGTCTGCTTAGAAGATCGTGGTTCTCCTTCTCTAGTGGAACTTCTTCAGGGATTCCATAATCAAGTCATCGCTTGTTACTGATGAAGGAAATGTGGTTTAAGTCCCTAAAATGTGAGGATTTACTCTTTCTTTTAATATTGTAAATGAAACAGTTTTTTCCCATTATAAACAAGATATTTGGTTTTTCAACAACATATCAATTAGTGCTGAAACAATTACGTGATTGACACAAACATTTTGTCACCTACTAATTTGACAATTGGTCAACCGGTAGTAGTTTCAAACATTCCCTTAAACTATTTAAGCGTTTCTAACATGCTTCAGTGCATTGAATATTTTGGGGTTATAGGAAACAGGATGTTCAGTTTGGGCCAAAAACAAACAATACCCCAAACAATGAATCGATAAGCTGCACGATTCCCAGAATGTGGCTAATAACAGAACAAATGGAGTTATTTCAGTCTGCTGCCTATTCAGAGGGGAGGACGGGAGGACATTTCTGACAGGGAGAGAAATTGTCGACGAGATGACACTCGGCTCATCGATGGCTTGCACTTACACACACACACACACACACACACACACACACACACACACACACACACACACACACACACACACACAGCGCGTCTTTATAGTGCTGTTTGTTTGGTCGGATTCCGCTTTGTCTTCAGGAAAATGGCTTAAAAAGCGGATCTGCGCTGATGCGCGTTGTGTCCCGTGATGTGAATCCCTCATGGAGGAAGCGAGACTTGTGTTTCAGGCTGTAATTATTTCTTCCCTCTTCGGCGGTAATGATCCTTCATCGGCAGAGCGCTATCTTTTGGAGCCACACTCTGCCGCTCATTAGGAGAGAGGCTAAAAATGATACACACAGGCCGCTGCTGAGACACACACACACACACACACACACACACACACACACACACACGCACACAAGCAGGAGACTTCTCATTAGAGAACTGCACGACACCTCACTACCTCCGAGCATTGTCTCAACTGGAGGACATCTCACTTTACTGGACACATTGAGCCCGGTGAGACTAATGGAGACGCAAACTATCACTTCAGAGGACAAAATATGTTCTTTCAAATATGTCTTGGCATATTTACTCATTGGAATTAATAGAGATGTATTCCTTAAAAGACACTATCAGTATCACCCAACCCAAGATGAACCATGTATGCATTTAGCCACTTTCGTGACCACATCGCTCTCTGTAAAGTTCACATGGCTAACGTGCAAATGGACGCTCATGTCGGATGATGTACGGAGCAACATCATCATTTATTTTGATTTATGTTTCCGGTTGATAGCGAATGTTTACTCTCTATTTTGATATTCACTGACTCTCGGCTAAACACAGTAGCTCTTTTGTCACTTATTGTTATGTTCGACAGCTGGCTTTGTGTACGTGATGAGACAACGTGCAGTGGTTTTATCTGACGCTTCTTTTTTGGCTGAAAAAACAGCAGCTAGAAATTAGTGTGGCGAGAACGAACTGAAATAGTGAAATGGGCTATAAAACCCAAACGGTGAGGTGAACGGTAATAAAATCCCTCAATGGAGCTCGGAGGAACTGCAGTCAGGTGATAAGCGAGGCCTTTCAAGCTACGCACCCGTTTGATCAGCTGTTTCACGTTCACATATCCATTGGAGCAGCTTTTGCTTTCCGGACACACAGTTCCTCTCTCTCTTTTCTCTCTCCTACTGGTCCATATTAGTCTCAACTCGCTTAGTCTCAAAGCGCCGCCGTCTGTATTGATGACGGATTCAGCTGTCTGCTGCGTTTGTCGGCCCTTGTGACACCAGAGGCTGTGCGGCGTTTTGTAGTCCCGCTCAACTGTCGGCATCCAGTCTCTCTTTCGGCTATTTCGGGGTTCTTGGTTCTTATCGCCATGGCAGCCGAGCCGGACGGAGCGCGGCTTTGCCTCAGTGGTGATGAAGAGCCGATGTGGCGCTCGATGTCGTGCGTGGTGGGGGGGGGGGGGGGAGAGGGGAGGAGGGAGGGGTGGGGCCGCTTTTGATGGGATCAGCCATTCGATTCATTCAAACAGGATGTGGAAAAGGTCATTTTGTGTTGTCGTGTTTTATTCATAAGTCTCGGCTGTAATCGGGCTTTTTACCGGCCTCGCTGCAGCTGCGTGCACAGGCGCAGCGTCAGCACAGGTGTCAGCAGTACGGTGAGTGAACGGGATGCCAGTGGTTTAATAAATCTGCGTCAGGAGCCTTTTCGAATCCGGGCCTGTGGGAAGACCGGATGTTCTGGTGTAATGCGCTAATATGCCACGGCTCCGAGGCTCTCTCAATCCTCGCGCTGCAGCGCGGTTTGAAAGTGAACGATGCACGTATTTAGAGTGGCACTAAGGAACGCATCAAAGGTCTGTTGTGTTCTCTGCTCGCGCCGCAGAATTGAATCCCGGGTGTGACGAGTGAAAGAAAGCGCATCTGTTACTTGTGTGAATAGAATGTAATGAATGTAAACCTGTAGTTTTGCAATAGTTTCTGGGCAGCGGTGCAGAAAGTGGTGTTTGTATTTAACCGGGTGGAAACGGCGGCTTCCCGGCCTCTTATGTGGAGACGGCAGGACGCCGTCGATACGCCTTCGCCAGGAGTAAATGGGAGCGGCTCACTCGATCGTTTCGCACATCGATTCAGAAATGCGTGTCCGTGTTCTGTGTGACAGCGTTTGAGGAGAGGAGAGACATAAAGACGGGACGGGCATAATAGGAAGGGAGGAGGAGGGGGGACGCAGGAGAGGACAGGGTTAGGAGAGGACACCACGGCCATTTCTGGGCCCTGAGCTCATAATCGGAAAAAGGTAAAGGACACAATAGATCAGATCAGGTCACGTCTTTTTTGACTCTCCTAAATTCAGTTCAGAGTGAGGATTCATGTGCAAACACACTCTGGTACGTTCTTCTACTGCAAATAAGTAAATTGACATCGTCAATGTGTATTTTTTAGTATCGCTTTGTGCATGAAGAGGCGCTTGATCCGAAGGCTGAATT
The DNA here is from genome assembly GCA_021346845.1 of Apeltes quadracus. NCBI lineage: Eukaryota > Metazoa > Chordata > Actinopteri > Perciformes > Gasterosteidae > Apeltes > Apeltes quadracus. The sequence continues at coordinate 15,215,922 of CM037935.1, forward strand.
AAGGAGAGGTTATTTAGTTGTCCCGTCTGCATATCATGCGCCTGAGCGGAAGGTAGCGACGCGAGGAGGAGGAGGAGGAGGAGGGAGGACAGGAGAAAAAAACCCGACATGAGATCAGTGAGACGAGAAGAGACAAGAGGGGAGACAAAGGGAGGAGGTGTGTCCTCCTCCAGCTCTCAGCAACAGGCTTCTGAGTCCATCATTGCGGGTTACACACTCGTTTGATTTTTGGTTGGAAGTGATTTTAGTGCATTTTACCAACCGTCACTCCTTTCTAAGCACCAAGCGTTTGATTGTTGAGGAGGAGAGGTTTCAAGGGGGAGCATCCTGGTGTGTCATCTGTGACTGAGAAGGAGACTTCCGACATGATTAGGTTTTTAGCAGATTGTAAAAAAAACCCCAAACATTGACGAGTAGGCCCATTGTTAAGTCAAATGGAAAATATGAATACCGTTGCTGTGCCAAATCCCCTCCCCAGGGAAGCAGGCGCCTTATTAAGAGGGAATCTTTTCGGTCTATTTAAAGCCACAGGTTGTTCCCCTAAAGGAATAGCAAGGAAATAATTTATGAGCTCTCAATTTATTTATTTTTTTTTTTCCTTATTTCTGTTTAATCAGATTGAAGAAAACCAAAGCAGAAGACAACTCTGAGGAGGAGGAGGAGAGTGAAAATCTGACTTTCTGTGGTAAGTTGGAAACATTTCCATTTGGCTTTAAAATCCTTTTTTAGATCTGTAGCTCCACCAACATCATCATGCTCCAAAACTGTGTGAACTTCCTGCCTCCTCGGAATCAAACATTCTCGTTCTTCTCAAAGGCTTTTCCCCTCCCGTACGATGTGAACACACACAAATGTCAGTCTGTTTGCCACGCCTGGCAAGTGTCCCCCGGTCCAAATGTCTCCATCGGTGCTGCTGCCAGAGTGTGAATGTATTCACATTAGCACTCTGTGTCGCCTGTTCTTGCGGCTGCAGGGAAAAAGGTCACCGCTTGCCGTCCCGGCGTCGGCCCACTGGCAAAGTGTCTTTTTTTTTTTTCGGTCACCTGCTTTGACAAGGTCATTTCAGTTCTCAAGTGTCCGGCTGCATGTTTGATTGCACACGGTTGTCTTGGTAACACTCCCCCTCTCGTCCTCACCAACTGCTCCGACAGTGGGCGTCAATACGTAGAAAATCGAGAAAAAAAACAGCACTCTGCGCCTAAATGAAACGCCCAGAGCCTCTCTCTTATTGGCACATGGTGCGTCGTAATGGAGCACGCAGGAGTGTAAAAAGTTCCCTAATGGCCGTCGCACAGTCAAGAGCTAAAGTAGCACCGCGAAGCAGAGGGCCGCTGCATTAGAGCCCAGAGAATTGATCCCTTTCTGTTTATTGACCCCCCCCCTCGGCAACCTTTTGCTCCACCCCCTCGTTCGGCAGTGCTGAAGGGAGTCGATCTAATGCCCCGCCAGCGGAGGTGTGTCCACCGCCCAGCGGCGTGTGACGGGAGGAGACCCATAGGAGGAGACCCTTAAGGGACTCTCGTCTACCTCGTCCGCTGGTCCTGCCGGGCTCATTTTTTGTTTTTGGCGATGGGCTCCCTTCTCTTTCTCTCTCTCTCTCTCTCTCTCTCTCTCTCGGTTTGTCCATCCACCTGCCTGTTTTCACCTTTTTTCGCTTCGTCCATTTGTCCCTGACTCGCTCGTTCTTTCCGTTTCTCTCTCGTCTCATCCCGCCGGGCCAGTCGGCTGTTGTTTGCGAATGTGTGTGTGTGTGTGTGTGTTTGTGTGTGTGCTGCGGGCTGAGTCCACATTTTTTTTGTTGAAAAGGCCCGAGTCACAGAGGGCCACGCTTTGGAGCTGCACACCGAATTTTGCAGTTTTAGACACAGCGAGGCGTGAAGGGTCCATTGTGAGCAGCGGCATTCAGGACCGGGGCCCGTCAATAGAAGGCCGCGGAGGTTTCTGTTTACCTTCCTGGTGCTGCCTTTCACTGGGTTCCTCTCACATGGCCGTGTGGGAGTGTAGTGTTATCATTTGTGTGTTTTAATGCCAAGTGGGGGAGGTGGGCAAAAGATTGGGAACGGGCCAATCTGAGCTCTGCGTCTACAGAAATAGCCGTGATATCGTTAACTCCACATGAGTTTGACTTTTGATTCATTACGTAACGCAGTCTTTTTCATATAAAGTGCAGTCAAACGGTATATTGCATGAAAAGAAGGACGCTTAGCTCTCTTCAAAGCCTGAGTTTCAGCGCTTGCAGGACGACAACATTGAACCGAGGAGTCTCTCATGGCCAAATCCTTGTTAGTCCGTCTGACTTCGGGCCAGCTCATCGTGTGTCAGACCGAAGGCGAAATGCCCCCCCGAAATAAGCAGAAAGTGCAGATGGCTGCAGTACAGGCCTGGCAGAGCAGCAGCAGTGAAGATGCCAACCCTCTGCCGACGGGCGGTAGAACGCAGTTATTTTCGGTTATTTGACGGCTCCTTCACCAAATGTGAAATTGAATGCAATTATTTAGAGCCTTGCATTAACTGCAAAAATCTTGGAATAGAAATTTGACCGACTGCACGTCGGGTATCTGACCCTTTTTTATAATGTCACCATCTTTCTCCTAAACTAGTGCAATCCGAAAACATATTAATTTGTCCAGCTATAAATCTTAACCTCAGAGTTATTGTTTAATATCAAATGCAGAGTGCAGGTACTAAGACTCGCTTCAGAACAAACTGCTTGCACCACACAGTCGGTTTTCAGCGACTGACTTAATACCTTGTGTACCTTGTGGACTTTGAGTCGCTGACTCTCCTGATAACCTTCTCTCCGTAAAAAAGCATCGTTCTCGCACCAGTTTAGAAAGCACAGACATTATTCATCGGCAGCTCTGAGATCAGAAGAGCTGCCGCTGAGTGAAAGGACTCCGACACCCACGGAGAGATTCCATCGGCACCAAGTTCTCATGCCTGACGATCCCCTGACGGTTCCCTATGCCAACACCCCCCGTCGGGGATGGAGGAGGGCTGCTATACGCCAGCGTTGAGAGGATTGTCTGTGTGCGCATGAGAAGCAGAGGCGCAGGGAGACACGGCCTGAGTGTCAGAAAGAAGGACATGAATATGCAGATGGATGAATCGGTGGATACAGAGACAGCGAGGTTGGCGAGGCCCCTCCTCGGAGGGCCCTTTGGCATCTTTCAGGCTCGCGGATGAAAGCGGCTTCATGCACAGCTGACTCCCAAACTGTTCAGCAGTGAGACGGCGTAGAGCATCCGGCTCTGCGGCTACACCTTCCCCCCCCCCCCCCCCCCCCCCCCTCCCAGGCCCAGTTCTGCCTCGACTGGCCCCTCGGCTCAGGGTTCTGGTCCATTCCTTTGGTGCAGGCAGGGAATGCATATTCGGATCAAACAAGTTGGTCTCTCCTCACAATGCACAACGACTTTTAAGGGGTGATTTCAACCACGTTAACGTTATTATCAAATGAAGAGCAGCGAGACGAAAATAGGCTGTCCAAAGTTGTGGTTCCTCAGTGACTTTGCTTCCAGTTTTTATGCTAAGCCAAACACATTTCCTCCTGTTTTTAGCACCGTATTTATAGCGCACGGAGACGAGAGCGGTAGCAGTATTCTCATCCGACTTTTGGCAAAAAACTTTCCAGTAAGCATATTTTATATTATATTTTTTGGACCATTCTTTTTACAGAGTGATCCAAGGAAATGGATTTCTCACGCGGGCCAAAGAAAAAAAAGATGTTCACACAGAATACTTCACGGTACCAAACACTATCCGTCACGAAGGAGGCAATCTTTTGTTGGAGAACACAATAATTGCTCATACAAAATCTCAAAGAACAGGTTGGTAAAGAAGCTCTGCACAGTTCAACACCTTTTCCCGGGTATTGAAGTGGCTTCAGGACAGAGAAGAGTGTCTCAAACTGGGGGGTGGGGGGGAGGTGGAGGTGGAGGTGGGGGGGTCTCTCGGTCGGAGGGGCCTCTGAGAAACCGAACGAATAATGTGGCTGTTGGGCGCAGGGGTTTTGGTCCAGGTCCATCTGCTCATCAATAAAAAAAAAAACAGCCGGCTCCTCGGGGTGGTGGAGTACAAACCTGCATCCCGGCCAAATCTAATGAGAAGCCTCTCGCTTCACCGCCTGAGAGAGAGAGAGACGGGAGAGGAATGAGCTGGATGTGTGAGCACGCTGAAATAATGAGCCCTACCTTTGGTTCCGATTCGTGGTATCACGTTTTTCAGATTCCCGGATTCCTAGCAAACATATACCACGTTTCAGCATTACACGAGATCTTCTTCTGGGGTGACATGGGGTGACAGGTTGGAGTTTAACACTGAAGACACTTTTTTAGTTAAGTGAGGGAAACATTTTTGAAACAAAAACCCAGATGCCATAGCTCTATATACTGTTTCTCTCTTATATGGATATATGGACCAGTTGAATCTTTGGACACAATTCCTCTTTCAATTCAGTGAGAAAGTGTATCTAAACTTTTGACCGGTACTCCACATATCGGCACTAGTATCGGTACCCGGCCTGGCTCTTAAGTGATGGTAGCAAAGTGGACGCCTGCATTTGAATGCCCCCCTCTTTAATGCTATATTTAGGTGACCGTGAAAGGCATCTGCTCATTTCTCACGTGCAGACAGACCCCAGGCGGGTAAGTTGGTTGCAGCGGAGCTGCTGCACCGGCATTAGTTCTGGCAGTAACTGATTCCTCTGTGATGTTTGACCCGGAGGGCACAGACACACTCAAGACCCCCCCCCTGGTCTCCCTGCAGGAGGCAAGTCACACACACACACACACACACACACACACCTCGTCCAGCGATGTTACTCTGCCCCTCAGTGCCGTGCTTTTTATATACACACACACAGACGGGCGCCGAGAGATGGGAAGCATTATCAGACACTCCGCAGGTACTCGGGCTGCATTAGCGGTCCGTCTCCTTCCTGTCAGACGCAGACACGGCACACAGGTTGTTAGCGGAAGCCGGGCGGACTGTTAGTATTAAACGGGTGCGATGTTTCCTCCGGAATCACCGTTTTAAAAATGGGGGTCTGATGGAGCCGTTCTTGTCGGGGGCCATTATTTCTGGCGGGGGCCAGACGATGTGTCAGGACGTCTGAGCCGCGGCGCTCCGTGGGCCAAACACCAAACCCGCTCCGAACCCACTCTGCACATGATGGATGTGAAGCCGTACCACCAGGAGACTTCCACCCCCTCCCCCTACCTTGAGTCCCTGCTGAGGTTTTTTCGAGTCTTGTCTTTGCTTTACCTGAGAAGCGAGTTTTGCCGCACATTGAGGGACTTCCTTTATGAGAAGGCGGAGTCTTTCATTAGAATGATTATTACTCATTAGCCAACGTCGCAGTCATCCTAGACCCATGAGACCCATGAGATGTTCTCACTAGGCCATCAGTCAGCCACCACCAGGGGCTTCCCGTAGGATTCTTTAATCCTCAAAATTCCCTCTTTAATTTCACAAAAATACAGAGCTTCAAATAAATTGGGGTCATCCAATTACTTGCTGGCAAAAAAAAGCTTACATCCACTTAAGGGAGATGTTATCTCGCCCTGTTATTTAAATCTTTGGAAAAATATCACACGTTTCTCAGCGTCAGAAGTGAATTACATAAAATTCCATCAAAAGTCTGGATGGGGAAGATGTGCAATTAATATTGTTTTTGGTTGAAATATGGTGTATGGAGTTTACCCCGGGTCGACTTTGACGAATTGTTCACCTCCCTAGCTGAAGCCAGTGTAATCAAAGCTCATTCAGAGTTTGGATCAGTGTGCAGCTGGCACACACACACACACACACACACACACACACACCATTCTCACATTGAGCAGCGTTTTTGCCTGCTTTATTTTTGTGTCTCAAGTGGATTGTAGTCTGCAGTAATCAGTTTTAAAGCACTTTCAGGTTGGAAAAAATGCCGTCGGCTGAATAAAAGGTCTGTAAAAATTTTTTTTTGAAATAGTTTGTAAATAGTTAAACCAAAAGATTTTAAGAGTTATTTCATTAATTGCTTATGATGATGCATCTAGATTAATTGTTTTAATTCATGTATCATGCAACAATTATGAAACATTTATTGGTTGCAGCTTTAAAAATGAACACCGTGTACGCATGTATTACTTATCACTATCCATAATGGTTTATAACATTATTCATGTTTCTGGTCTTTTTTCTTGCAATAATCATGATTATTAAAATTCAATAAAATGTAATAATGATTTGAATGACTTTTCTTTGCATGCATCTACACAACCCGCAAGCTTTATCTCGATGAGGGAAACTAAATCTCGCTTTAGAAGCCTCTCTGCTCCACATGTTGCTCTCATATGCAGTTTCAGTAATGGTCAGTGTCGTCTAATCACAACAAGCAACGGAACAATAAGCAAAGTAATCATCAGTTGCAGTTACTTTTCAAAAAGTCATAAGTCTCGAGGAGAGCCGTGTTTTTGGAACATTTTGCAAGGGTTAAACCCCTGATTGTGTGTTCCATTAAAAGAAATACCTCAATTTTTTTTTCTTCTTTTTTTTTCCTCACATTTCTGAAAGGACTATTGTTTGTGTCCTGCGTGTCTCAAATTGGATGTGGAGTCCCTTTTAGAGAAGCGGCGGAGGGGAAATGATTTGTATTCACCTGCCGTATCTGAAAGGGGGCCGAGCCGGGGCCGAGAGCGGGGGCCGCTACATAGTGCTTCCTTTATGTGATAATGGATTGCTGTGACATTCACACACATTGTGGCGTGGTGTGTCCATCAGTCAATACTCACCAACTCGTGGGACCAGTGGCACATTTTAAACAGATGCCGTTAAGGAACCGTCTCGCAGTGACACCGCAGGTGACACCACGGGGTTCTGATGTGTTTCAGCCCCACATGCGACACATGTGTCTTCACATCCTCTAATCCTTTTTTTTTTTTTTTTTTTTTTTTTTAACGTAACTGCACTCTCTTTTATTGGCCCGGCTGAGCAACTGGATTCTTCTGCAGGCTGCACAAAGGAGACAAAGTGGAACCGGGGACCGGCGGTAATGAGCAACTCCTCTTCCAGTGTTACATACGGGCCGGACTCGGTGTGGGTGAAGCCTCCTGGAGACAATGGAGGGGGTTCGGGGAGGTCCCGAGCCCTCTGAAGCCCCTCTTTGATTGAGTTCCCTGGCACTGGGCTCCGCTACTGGGGCTTGATTTGTGGAGTGGGAGCTGTGGATTTAGGGAGGGGGTGGAGGACCCTCCTCTGCGCTGACCTTTTCACAGACACAGGTGGGGTAGAGTGGAGGGGGTCTCGAGGAGGAGGAAGAAGAGGAGGAGGAGGGGGGGAGTGTCGGGACAGGCCTATTGTGGTGTTCTGGGAACGTGGAGGTGCCGCTCAATAACACTAGACCTCGCTGTCTCTGTTCACCTGCCGGGGATTTTCTCACCGGCAAAGGAACAGATTGTCCCCGCACAATTTCAGCCTTCGGGCTTTGTTATTGGCTGTTGAATTAGCATTTGTTCTTACCCATTTATCCAACTTATCTGAACATTGCAATGTTGCTACATTATAGTGATGTCTATATCGTTTTAAAGACGGCATGAAAAGGTTTTTCCTTCATCTACTTGAAAGTCTTTTATTCCAGCATGCCGTTTGGTCTGATTATAGGTGTACGGTGTGGCCTCATACTGGTAACGCGCAGCACTAAAGGATGGTTCCAGCCCACCGTCGGTGTTCCTGCTTTGTTGTCCGGTGTTTGTCTGCGGTTGCTCAGCCCGACTGAATGGTGCCATTCAAAGCGCATATTGCTCTAAATGACCCGTCGCTGCCTGCCTGCATGTCCTGTATCAGCACAATCCAAACTCCAGCGGGCCAGTGTTTATGATACAGTAGCGTTTTTTTCCAGAAAGGCCTGGCTGCGTTAAACCGTTGACTCTGAGCAATCGCACACAGACCCCGTTTCTTTGTGTTACCACGGCTGACTCTGTCCGCCCGGAGTTCATTTTTTGCTGCGAAACGTAACGGCTGCCAGCAGGGCCGGCCCAAAGCATAAGCGAACTAAGCAGCTGCTTGGGGATCAGGGGGCCCCAAGCAGCCGCTTAGTTTGCTTATGCTGCAAGCAGCCCTAGTTTTGTATTATAACCTCACTGTATTTGTTTATATATTCGTTTTATTCGTTTTCCCTATAACAGTATAGCGTGACATTTGTGCTAATAATCTTCTAGCACAGGTGACTGTGCGTGGTGGGAGGGGGGCCCCCAAATAAAATTCTGCTTGGGGCCCCCAAGAGGCTTCGGGCCGGCACTGTCTGCCAGATTTAGTGTGTCTGCGATGTACGTTTCCTCCGCTGCCTGTTTCACACACTCACACACACACACACACACACACACACAGTCTTTGTGTTGCGCCCCTAAGCTTTAAGTAAACTCCACATATTGGCCCCGTCGGGAGAGACCCTTCACATGGGGAGTAAGCCATCCGGTGCGGACACGCCGGCACACTGAGATTCTAATCATTCCCCTTTTGTTGTTTTGAGACAGAGCAGATGCCGAGCGTACAGTTTCTCTCCAAGGTTACTGGTGAGATGACAAACGGGTCTCACCCTCTTTGTCCCTTTTCCCTCACTGTGTGTGTGTGTGTGTGTGTGTGTGTGTGTGTGTGTGTGTGTGTGTGTTCGAGACGGTCAACCATTTTCAAACATCTGAGAGCGGAAGGGGATCGTAATGGATGGATGAGTGTGCATTTGGAGTGCAGTTTTAAGTGTCTCTGCTGAAAGCTGTACAGTGTTCTATATTTAGCGACTACATTTGCTTTGCTCTGGTTTGTACGGATTAAATTGAACAACTATAACAACTATTTGTCCCTCATTTCACAAAATCACGGGTGACTCTATCTGCATTCTCAAAGGATTTGCTTGTCTTCCCACGGCAGATTGGTTTTTACGTTGATTAGTTTCTCAAAGCTGTTATGTATCTGTATCCGACGTGTGTTTGGTGATGTTGTATGGCGAGGATTTTGAGTCCTTTTAGCTATTCAGGAAGCCCGTCTGCATGCCTCCCACTCCCTCTCCGGCGTTTGCTCATGATAATGAACCTCTGCTCAGCATATGAATGGCTTCTCCCACAACACACTCATGTGGCAGGGCCTGGTGTACTCAAGCTCCATCTTCAATTGACCCCTACACACTGACCCAAAGACTATGTAAACACGCACCAACAAGGAGGATGCAAATGGGCGTAAAGCAAGTATGAATTCACATAAACAAAATACACAAGCACGGGTTGCTTGGCAGTGTTGAAACATCCTCTTTTTAAGGAGTAATTACAGCGTTGGGATCAGCTATCGAATAAAGACCAAGTTCAGACCTTCAGTTCAGCCTCGTGCTTCTGATCTCATTTTAATGAAGTGCCCCCACTCACTTAATACTCCAGTAGTGAGCTACTCTAGAAGTCCGGGGGTCACAAATGCACTTTGGGGGATTTTTTGAACACTGCTGCCTTTATTGGCCAATCGTTTCTCGCATTTTTATACGTAGTGATTGTGAGGCCGTGGGGAGATCGAAAGACCTGTGATCTGCCACCAACAATCATCATCCACCGGAGCCAGAGAGAGGGCCTCACACGCCTTTACTTTGTCCCCAGAAGGCTCTCCGTGACTCACCAGCTACATGTCATAGTTGCTCTGCTGCAGGTAAGATGAGAGCAAAGAAAACAAAAAAACAACGCTCGGCTTGATTGGGCAGGGATTTCCTCTCTCACACGGCCCGTCCCATCCAGCGGCGCCGCTTCCATCTGCATGCTAAAGAGGAGGGCCCTCTCAGAAGTGCCAGCGCCGGCAGTGATTAGCATTTGGGCAGATGGGACGGAGAGCAAATCCCCCAGTGTTTTTTGGCGCGTACACGCAGGAAGCTCGGTGAATGCCAATGCAGCTCCGCGAGGGGGGGGGAGGGACCGAACAAATCGCCGGACACGTTGCATTAGTAGCAGATGTCCGCTAGCATTAAGAGTCGTGGTAGATTGATAGCCGGGGGGGAGGAAGATTTAGAAGTTCTTATAACATTGCGCTTCCGTCAAGTTAATTGAGAATGGTCCAAATCTATGCAGAAAAAGCCCCCGCAAAAAAGCCAGATTTGTTTCTTCCTGGTTTCAAAGCCATCCCAGAATGCAGCTTTTTCATCAAACTCTCCCTCTCTGATGGATAACTGCATTTTTAACTTTCCATTTAAAAGGGCAAACCCAAAACAAGGTCTGTGTCAATGACTTTTAAGGGAACACATGGTGGTGGAAGGTGTTTTTAATCAGGACTGCAAGTACTTTGGCTCAGATGTCCATGTATCAGTTGTTTTTGGCTCGCGGTATGCATCCAGTGAAAGAGAGGAAGAACAGGGGTGTTTTTTCACCGTGCGCCCGGTCTTCCCTCGCTTGTCCGGCGTTGTGCGCCGCAGATGAAAGGGGCGGCAGGATGTTTTTTTTTTAGCTGTGAGGTCTCCCTGAACAACAAGACCCCCAATTCATATGTTAACCACACCAATTATTTGCATACGGTTCCCCAATTATAAAAGCTAATGAGAGGATTATTGAAAGGCACGCCGAAGCCGGCCCAGGGAATTTACCATTGTGGTCTTGTATCTGCGTGTACAAGCCCCATGAGCGGTATTAGTCATACCGAACATCCAGCCTTGTCCATGTAAGTGGGCTAATGTCAAATACATTAACTGTGAATCCATAGCAGAGCAACTCAAAATACATTATATTGTATTATATTCTGATCTAATTTGATTGTGACTTTCCAAACTTTTTTTTCAAATGAAGAAATTGCTCACTATCTCCTTCTCCATCAAGGCCTTTTCAAGCAACCTTCCACTCCCCCTTTGATGGTTAATGGCCCAGAGAAATGGGCACGCAGCCCCCGGGGGGGAGGGGGACGGGGGGCGGGGGGCGTGAACACCAGGCCGGGGCATCCTAAGCCGCTGCGGGAAAATAAACTCCTCCAACCGGATCCGTTTTCTCGCCACCACCTTCCTGAACGCGAGCCCTTCTCGTCGTTACGGCCCTGCATTCAGCCCGTCGGCTCCATTAAGGCCACGCCGAGGCGCAGAGCCCCCGCCGGGTTTCGTGAGGCGTCAATGCCACTGGTTAGTTGATTAGGGTGCTCGGCGCGAGATAAGAGCTTTTTCTTTCATCATAGGTATTAAAACCGCAGAAAGGATTCTCTCGGTGCTGCAGTATTTCCTCGTAGTTGTTTGGCAGAGACAGTGGCGATACCTTCGCTGGTGGTTCGCATTAAAGGATATGTGGAGTAGTGATATCTGTTGCTGTAAGAGAATTTCAAGCGCTGACTGCTCTTCATCTAGTCCCGACCCTCACGTTCTGCAGCCGCCGTGCATGAATACGTCGCCTACATTTGTGTGTTGTCTGCAATGTCCTTTGTCTCTCACTTTTGACCACAAAACCAATTGGATTTTGGATGGTACGGTAACTGGCCATGGAAAAAAAAGGACAATGGAGTAATTGGCTGGAATGGGTGAACAGGTAGCTCGGTGCAGCTTTGACACGAGACCCGAGTGTTTTTCTCCCACGGACAAAATGAACGCAGAGAACACGAGCGAAGGTGGTCGTGTTTGGTTCTAGACTGTAATTAACACCGTTTAATTCCATTGAGCTGATTTCTGTTAAAGAAACTCAACTAATTGGGTTATGTGGTGACATTTAAAGGTCATTCTTGGGTTTGTCGTCCCTCTAGTTACTGTGATTTTTTTGTAAAGCTTCGTTTATCTTCTATTTTGAAGAAGTAGTTTATATTCCTCGCTGGAACCGACCTGCCATGATTCTCTCTAAGAGACCGTCTCCTGTTTGATTTCATCAGCACAGCTTTTGGCACAGCACTCAAAACACTACTGTGTTTTTATCTCGGGCTCAGCAGTCTGTGCCGAAGTGAGCTTTATCGACTTTGGCTTTTTCCAGTTCCGTCGGCACGAGATGCACAGGAAGCTCATCCGTTTCAATAGGTTATTTTCTGATTGTATATTCGAGTGAGCTTTGTACTGTCGTTTCTTCTTCTGAAAAGCACAGGACACACTCATTATGCCGGGTCCTGCCTCCTGCTAAGGCGGTGAAGTGAAGCTTTTTTAAAAGAAGAACCCTGAACACGGCACTACTCATTTTAAATGAAGTTTAGCTGAATGGTTTTCATGCTCGCGGTTCAGGTGTTTCAGGCCCTGGAACCCCTGAACTCAAGAGCCCCACTTGAGTTCCCACCGCGTTGCTGCTGCGTGAGCGATTTAAGGGTCTGGTCCCGTGTAACTACGGCTCACACGGGTAATTATGGCACCCAAATGAAATCAGGCACACACACGTATAAATATGCACACATAAACACACACACACACACACACACACGCTGACCGGCTTGAGCTGAGCTGCTACACCTCATTAAATTGGGAAACGAATCCTGGGCGAAGCCCTGGCTCCTTTCCAGATGAGAATCACTTGGCTTTCGAGTGTTCACCGTCAGACATACAATTAACAGATTTATTCCGTTGCTGTCGCGCGCTGCTCCTCGTGGTCACCTGTGACTCCTTCACAGACTCCAGACTATTAACGACTTCTTAAATTCAACTAAATTGAAATGACACAAGAGAAATCATTACAAGTGTGCTGCTGGGTTTTCCTGCTCAGTGCCGCTGCAACCACCTCCTTCTCTGCAGCCCGGCAGCCCGATGAAATCTTTTAATGTCAAACAGCGGCGTGATTGGCTGCCCGAGGCCTCATATCACACGCTGCTGTTTGACATGATACGCGGTTTCCCCGGAGAGGCGCATGCCGGAAGCCTCGGCCGATCACGACTGCAGGGCAGCGATAACAAATACAACACACCCCCCCGAGGAGAACCAGGCCGGGTTCTAACTATCTAGCCTCTGGTCCCAGACACAGCTCTCTGCAGCCCTGTCCCCCCCCCCGCCCCCCCTCCCTCTCCGAACGCCACACAGGCAGCGCCGTTCCTAATGGGCTCCGTTTTGATTCTCTCTCTTACGCTAAACGGCGTCAGCATCCTGAATTTGATAGTGTGCTTTTTCCCTGATAACGCAGCAAATTAGTCTGCCTGGGCTCCAAATTAAGCTGTGACATTTTGATACCGTCCAGGCCCGGGGTAAGACAGACAGGCAGACAGGCAGACAGACAGGCAGACAGGCAGACAGGCAGACAGGCAGGCAGGCAGGCAGGCGGGAGATCCGTACGAAAACAGGTCGGGCTGTAGCTTTTCAAAGAAAGGAAAAAACCGTCTCCCGCTGAGTTCCGTTAAAGCGGCGCTCACGTTCACACGCGGACGAGGAACTGTGCCGCTCTGTCCTGCGTGGCAGTGCCGTGTTATGCAGATGAGTATGAATTAAATTGAGAGCTATTCTCTGAATAACGGGGGGTCATGCCGGCTTTGATGACCCTGCCACTGATTATTTCAACATTAGCATTTTGCTTTCATCCGAGGCTTAGTCTCTAAATAATTGCTGCTGGTTGGATGAAGGTGAGATTCGGCCGCTATGAGCTGCCCGGCAACAGGAGTAAGATTTCAGCACAGTGCAAACATGTCTGTTTCCAGTCCATTCACAACGCACCCTTGATGTTGTGATGTGAGGCCTAATTGGGTTGTATTGTGTAACAAAGAAAAAGAGAAGCCTCACTCCATTAACAGTTGATCGATGGCCAATTAGCTTTTCACCATTTGGAAAAAAATGTGAACAAGACACCTTGGTTGACCTTGAACTCCGCGTTTGAACCTGAAACCACTTTTGTCAGTGGCGTGTGCCCACTGAGTTGTCGGAGATCCGCTGATGTTTCCCACTGGGACAATCTCCGTGACAGAACGACGGTTCGCCGCCTGTACATCCGACCTCGCTGCGGATGAGTTCGCCCCGGGCGGCTCAGTCCGTCAATCCGACCGATAACAGCCGAGAGTGAAGTGGAAAGTGAAGTCCCCCGCGCTCCGTGTCATCTGCCTGGCCGACGCCATCGACGCGGCTGCGAGGCCCAATGGCGTCGGTGATTAGCCCGAGCTAAGTGAGCCCGTGTGAGCCGTGTTTGGCCTGCATCGGCCATGCCACCCAATCAAAAAGATGGCTTCCAGCAAACTGCAAACTGCAAACTGCACGGCGACCAACATTGATCTGCGGCTGCACGGCACGGCCGGTGTGTGTGTGTGTGTGTCGACCTCTCTTGCTCTTTCTCCCTCGCAAACGTGAGGATTGATAGAAGCAGCATCGGGGTGCGCTATCCAACCCGGCCTCTATCTGCTTTTCTCTGACATCCCCTCTCTCTCTCTCTCTCTCTCTCTCTCCCTGTAGTTGTGAACGAGCAGAGAGGCGGGGCGCTGCTGTATTTGGGTGGGAGGGGGTGGGGGGGCAGACCTTCACGTCACACAGCGATGATGGAGAGCAGGAGGATGGACGCGGCGCTGCTGGGGCTGCTCCTGGCGCACCTCGCCACAGCGCTGGAGGTGCCGCTAGACCGTAAGGACACTCGCACACCGCACGCTACAGAATGCATCCACATCCCAGAGAGACAGGGAGCGTTAACGCACGAGTGTAGCGAGTCGGAAAAAAGGGGCCGACAAACAAAGCAACATATTGTTGTGCTCTGACTGTGACTTAGTGAGCTGTGCTCTTCTAATTAGTGCCTTTTCAGGATCATATTTAACAAACAAACAGCAGGTTTGCTTCAGGCTTCTCATGTCCTTCTTGCCAATTAAGTAAAAAGGAATTTAAGTTATAAAAATAATAATCATATTACTGTCTTCAGATGCCTGTTTTTGTATGTTATTTTTTTGGAGGAAATGCGGTTCTTTCTTTAAACTACCATTGTTCCTCCTGAATACTTGTCAACGTTCTAAAGTGTTGGCAGACCTGGCGGCGCTCTGCTGCAGTAGATCGTCCACATACTGTTTGGTTGGAGGTTTTTTGCATAACTGGCAGCTGGCATTGTTTACACTACAGCATGTTCGAGAGTGAAATGATGCCGGGAGATATTTTTCTCCCACTAATGTTTACTGTCACCGTGTTTCTCTTGCTGATTCTTGGGGAACACTAAAGTTCTGGAAGGATGTAAGTCCCTGATGGTGTGCAGTCGGTGCAGAGGATGTGCTGCTGTTTTTTTGATGTGCATTAAAGGCTTCATTTAATTCATTTAAAAAAAAAATTAAAAAAAAATTGTGTTTGTGTTACATTTAGTCTTCTTTTTGTTACGAGTCGCGTGGTTTGGAGTGGACTCAAACATATCGCATGCATCGATCGCTTCGTTTCTCCGTTTGCTCCTTGTGTTCTGTGTGTTTCTGAGTGTTTTTCTTGGAGCATTATTGCTAAAAGCATGCGTATCACTTGTTTTGTCATAGTCCATTAGTCATTTCCCCAGCACTGACAGGAATACATTAAGCATTGGATCATTACAATAAAGGGAAATGTACCTGAATGTGCCGCATGGGCCTTTTTTTGTTGTTGCTGTTGCTCGTATTATTATGAGGGCTTTTCGTGTGTGTCAGCAAACAGCCGTCTGCTTTGATTCAGTGTGGCAGGTCTGCATGGGATTGGTAATGGCTGCTTGTGTGGTCAATACAGCTACATAAAAATGCTTGGTTATGCACTAAAGGTCAGGATTAAATATCACCCTCTTTCTGATCGCCCTCAGTGCCGCAGCCACCGACCATAACTCACCAATCCCCCAAGGATTACATCATCGACCCGCGAGAGAACATTACGATCCACTGCGAGGCGAAGGGCAAGCCTCACCCCAGGTACGGATAGGATTTTTAATTCTAAGTCTGAGTTGCACAGTTGTGGTTTATATATGTGTGTGTGTGGTTTTATTTCTATAACTGCACATTGCTTACCAGGGGAAATGAGTTCATGTCGGACCCCATTACTTATTTAAAGAAGATCATTCAAGACCTTTTATTTCATGTCTTTGGAGTAAAGATTGTCCAGAATGAACCATGAGCAAAGACCTAGAGCACACACACACACGTACATTTTAAAGCAATTTCTCCAGCAAGTACGCATTTGTCAAAACTTTTCTCACCACCATTTTAAACCTGTAAACCCTCAGTTTCTCCTGGACCAAAGATGGGAGCCACTTTGACATCGACGAAGACCCCAACGTGACCATGAAGCCCAACTCCGGCACCCTGGTGGTGGACATCAGCAAAGTGAAGGCCGAGCATTACGAGTTTGTGTACCAGTGCACGGCGAGGAACAAACATGGAACCGCCGTTTCCAACAACATAGTCGTACGGCAGTCCCGTAAGTACAGGCCCATCTATCACGCCCATCTGTTTTTCTCATGCGTATGTCACATCTTTTCTCTCATCATCATTTTTTTTCTTTTCTTCTTCTAACATTTAAGTTGCCTTTTTCATCTTAAGAATTCTGCTGGAAGGTAAAGGGTTTGCCTGTCGGGTTTGATAGAGCGAACGTCCCTTTTGTACTTACCCTTCTGCCAATTTGTTGTTGAGCTCGGCGTCATCCCTTCACCCATTCTGCCTGACCCCCCATCTGTCCTCGCGTCGGCGACACGCCGTCAGCGACCCGGGTTTAATTCTGACGCGTGTGTGTCCCTGTCCCGCCAATCCAGGGTCGCCCTTGTGGTCGAAGGAGAAAGTGGATCCGATCGTCATTTCGGAGGGGAGGTCTCTGGTGCTGCGGTGTCGACCTCCTGCCGGCCTGCCTCCTCCCATCATATTCTGGATGGACAACAGTGAGCTCCTAACCTTTGAGCTGCATTAAAGCACACTTAATGTGTCTGCCTTTCAAAGAAAATTAATTTTATTTTATATATAATATATACATATCTTGAACATATCTTGAACATCTAGTGGAAAATGTGTTTTTGACGTTGAGCACTATAGGCTGCCAATACTCTCATCCTCGGTGCTGAATATCAAATTCACACTAAATAAGTCAATTATTATTTGAATGGTTAATTGTGTCGATTTGAAGGGCCACTTTAGTCAAATGATCCAGTCTGCTGTAAACTTCAGACTTCCAGAGGTTGCCGCAGAGCGCCAGGGTGTCCCAGTCCCTGAACGGAGACCTGTACTTCTCCAATGTCCTCCGGGAGGATTCCAGGAACGACTACATCTGCTACGCTCGCTTCCCGTACACACAGACCATCCAGCAGAAACAGCCCATCATCGTCAAGGTCCTCGACCGTAAGTCTGAGAGAGAGAGAGAGAGAGACTTAAAGGAAGTGAAATGTGTGGGCAATAAGGCAGCATCACCCGAGAGAGAGAGAGAGAGAGAGAGAGAGAGTAAAGTTGTGTGTAAAGTGCCGATGTGCGCTGGCGTGACTGCGTAGGAGGGGAACAGCCTCTCCTGTCTCTGATCCCGTCCTCGGAGAGACGCCAGTGGTCGTCATCCCACTGAAAAGACATATTGTCAGAGCTCTCATGGCTCCCAGCGCTGTCTGCCAGGCAGGCGTTCATTTTATTCTGTACACGCACTCCCCAACAACAAACAACAAAGGCCGCTCTCACTCAGGGAAGCCTTTGGTAGTTGATGTTCCTATGATTAGCCATCTCCCAACTTTTGAGACGTTAACAAGATTTGTTTTGATTCTGAACACTCGTGTTAATATTTTTTTCTTTTTTTTTCTCCTCCATTTGCCTGATGATTTCAACTTGTTGCGTGTTTGATTCTTTTGTTGTGTTTCAGTGGAAGCAATCAATGACACAATGGCAGCATTTTACAATGACACTGATTTATTTAGTGGTGAGTTTTGGCGCCCTCTGGTGTCCACCCCCGCTTTCCAACGTAGAGCTCCGAACTCTAGCTTCTACCCACTAACACTAACCCTTCTCCCGGATACACCCGAAACCCCCCCCCCCCCCCCTCCCCCCCTCCCGCCCCCTCTCACCCCTCAACCCCTCAGCCCCCCTCACTGATTTATTTCACGCTTACATCTGGCTCCCTCTGGTGTTTACCCACCGACATGGAGCTTGAAACTCAATGGCGTCCCACTAATGCCTAAATCCAACAAGTGAATCCTCCGTCTTCCTGCCCCTCCTGCTCTATCCAATCAAAACTCACTCTGATAACTATTCACTTCCTCCTGTGGGTTTCTCAAAGCGACACCGCATGATGATTCCAATGGCGGCTGAGCTGATTACGTAACCGGTAACGACATCTGTGCAGAGTCGATGTTTGAAAAAAAACGACATTTTAATTAAAATGAAGTGATTAAGTAATGATTCATGTGTATTACAATTCTTATAAAATATAAACAGTTCATTGGGGGCTTAATACATCTCCTTTGAGTATCGATCAGTTCAAATTCTGTTTTTGTTGCCTTTCCTGAGAAACAGCTGGCTTCCATTTTCATTTTCAAAATCCCTCTTTACCCGCTGACCTGCCTAATTTTAAAATTGCACCTATTTGTTAATATTTCTGTAACCAATCATTTTCAAATCTTGTCTTTTCACATTGTTAAAAATATATTTTTCTTCTGTCTTTTTGGGAACTTTAACCCACATTTTCTATCCTGGAACGTGCAAGCATTTTACGTGCAAGCAGTCACATGACCTGGTGTTAATTAGTCACCATCATCATTTGTTAGCTTTTTCATTATTGGTGTAGCAGATGACTTCTTATCAAATTCAGCAACAGAAAGCAGAGCTTTGTGTCTCGAGCTCACAATTCCACATTGGATGAATTCCGCTGCATAATATGACCCCACTGGGCCACAAACACCCTCAGAAAGCGATGCAATTACACACAACATAACAGTAAAATTGAAATCAAACCATAAAACACGAGAACGGGTTTTGTAACGAAGTGTTCTGCGTGCCCGTTCGTTGCAGTCCTCTTGTAGGAGAGCGGTGCGATTATCAGGCAAGAAAAGGTCCGTGCAAGGCCTGGACCTTCACTCACTGCTAACGGTTCTTCTTTGTGAATCTGTACGTGCAACCCGTAGAAGAGCCAGCGGACGAGAGGAAGCCGAACTTCCTCATCCCGTCCGGCCCCTCCAGCTCCAAGACCGTTTTGAGAGGACAGGTGCTGGAGATGGAGTGCATCGCCGAAGGACTGTAAGTGAAAGAAGCGGCCCTCACCGCAGCCCAGAAAAGCCTTGAGTGCCCACCTGCTCAAGTCTCTCTCTCTCTCTCTCTGAATCCAGGCCCACCCCTGAAATATCTTGGGACAAAGTGAGCGGCGACCTGCCGACCAAGCGCACGTCTTTCCTGCACTACGGTAAGACGCTGCGGATCGTGGACGTGTCGGAGTCGGACGCGGGGGAGTACCGCTGCACCGCCAGGAACCGGCTGGGCTCGGCGCACCAAACCATCCGCGTCACGGTCAAAGGTGAGCCAGCGATGGAGCGCGCCGCTGGGGTCGCCACACACAGCCGATCCCTCCCTCTGTCTGTTTTGCGTCTCACAGCGGATTGGTGCACAGGTGCCAGCAGGGCGCCGCCGTGTGTTCGGTGACTCATTCGCTCCGTTCTGTTTTTTAGCCGCCCCGTATTGGATCGGCGGCGCCCCCAGGAACCTTGTCCTGGCTCCGGGAGAGAGCAGCGTGCTGACCTGCAGGGCCAGCGGCACGCCCAAGCCCTCCGTGTCCTGGGCCATGAACGGCATCCCCGTCGAGAGTGAGTCATTCATGTTATAGCATGTCATAGCAGCTGATATAATTTCATATCATTATTTTTTTGGGCGTCATTTTGCCATTTTGGTTCTGGTTTGTAAGTACCTCTGAATTGTGTAGCATTTTCTTCCGTGTCTGATACTTCAGCCATCTGAGTTTTAGTAGGGTAGTGATCTAAACATGTTATTCTCAATTAGCAGAAATAAAAGCAAAGATACATTTCTGTCAACGGTTGAACTTTTTGCTTCAACCCGAAGCAGCCAACATTCCTAGAAGTACATTTAAAATGTCCGAAATGATAAAATACCTCTGTTGTCCGCGAGCAGATCTGCCCATGGATCTGAGCCGAAAGGTGGAGGACGACACCATCATCTTCACCGATGTGCAGGCCGGGTCCAGCGCGGTCTACCAGTGTAATGTCTCCAACGACTACGGTTACCTGCTGTCCAACGCATTCGTCAATGTCCTCTGTGAGTTCATTACACGAGATCCATTTCTATAAGCGCGCTGTTCTCCGTTCGCATCGATTTCCGGAGTGCGATAAATAACGTGGTGGTAATCGCTGCAGCGGAGCCGCCCAGAGTGCTGACGCCAAACAACAAAGTTTACCAGGTCATCAAAAACCAGCAGGTCTCGATACACTGCGCCTCCTTCGGCTCGCCCATCCCTAAAATCACATGGTGAGTTTGATGACCTTCCAACCCGAGGTGAGCGTTCGGTCAGTGGCTGACCGCGGCTGCCCTGCCTCTCCGTCTCAGGTTCAAAGACAGTCGGTCCAGCATCCTGGACGGAGACCCTTACGTCCTGCACGACAACGGGACGCTGGAGATCCGCACGGCTCAGGCCCACAACAGCGGCAAATACACGTGCGTGGCCAGGAACAGCCTCGGAATCTACGAGAATCACATCTACCTGGAGGTCAAAGGTGAGAGGCAGAACGTTATCGCCCAGGCAGAGAGCGTACGGCCGGCTCATGGCTCACACGGTGCTACTGCAATACGATGTTTATGATAAAAGTACAGTTTCACCGTTTAAGGTCAATGCGGGAAACATTTCCGGTTGTCGAAAGTAGACCCAGGACCGAGAACAGGAGATGAATCACCTCACAATATCTGTTGAATTATTTAAAAATTAAACCTTCATTGGAGCAGCCTCCAAACTGAGCCTGAGCTCTTCTCCCCCCAGAGCCCACCCGCATCCTGAAGCAGCCCGAGTACAAAGTGGTCCAGCTGGGCCGGTCGGCGGTGTTTGAGTGCAAGGTGAAACACGACCCCTCGCTCATCCCGACCATGACCTGGCTCAAGGACGACGGAGAGCTGCCCGACGACGAGAGGTCAGAGCGGCCCGCGGGAGTCTCTCCATTTCAGGCCCGACTTGCGTCTCCATTCGGTGAGCGCTGAACTGTCCCGTTGAACTCCCGCAGGTTGATCGTCGACTCCGACAGCCTCACCATCAACGACGTGAGCGAGAGCGACGCGGGCGTGTACACCTGCATCATGAACACCACCCTGGACCACGACTCGGCCAGCGCGGAGCTCACCGTCGTCGGTAGGTTTTTTCCGGCTTCGCGGGATTCTGAAGAAAAAAACATCACAAATTATTCAAGCTTAAACTTCCGTCCGACTCAGCTCTTTCCTCCCAAAAAACCGAAACCACGGATTTCCTCTGAGCTCTTCAAGGTTAATTGCCAGAGTTTCCTTGAGGGGGGGTCAGGGCGGCTTTGGTCGGCTGTCGTGGCGGCGGCGTGGATATTGGATTGCTGTCTTCTTAGCGAGCCGGATAATCTTCTTTGTTTTCTTATTTCACTCCTGTCCTCCCCCCTCCTCCCCCCTTCCCGGCAGAGGCCACGACACCAGCTGTTGTCTACGGTAAACACGAGAGCACGCAGATGTGCTCCGCGGACGCAGCCTGTGCTTGTTTGATGTTTTTGTAAAGTGAAGCATGTTGTCACCCAAAGAATTATTTTTTGGCAATCGGAGCGTTTTTGTAAATTTTTTGTATATTGATTTACCGGTTTTGATTTATTTTCATGTTTTTTTTTTGTTTGTTTTTTTAATACTGTTAAGTTTTCTTTTCTCCATTTTCACAAAAGTTAAATGTTACACATTTTGAAAAGAAAAGGCAGTCTTGGCAAAATACCACTCATACCCAAGATCATTCCGAAAGCAGATTTCTCCCGAAAGCACCGTTTGGAATCTTTTCAAACGCGCCGTTTCTCTGTGATTAATTCATTCCAAGCATGCGTTTCACTGGCAAAACAAGAGCATCAATTTAACCCCTCTGATGAGCCCCAGACTCTTATTTCATGCAGAGTGATTACAGAAGATGCTGAGTTGAGCATCGGTGGTTTCATTTGCATGACGCAGCATCCGCATGTGTATCACAGGGCACAAGATCACACGTATCACAGAAGGAGGGACTGAAAGGCCCGCCTCCTGAAACCAACACACTCAGAAGAAACATATGTGTTACCAGTTACCCTCTTATTTGTTCTTTTTTTTTTTGCTTCTCGTGGCATGAACCCTCCACATTCGGGGAAACTGTAATTGTGTGTTGATGCTGCTACCTGTGCTGTTTTCTCCCGCAGAGCGACCCGACCCCCCAACTGACCTGGAGCTGACGGACCAGAAAAAGAGGAGCGTCCAGCTCACTTGGATCCCAGGGGATGAACATAACAGTCCCATCCATAGTAAGTCTGAAGGGTATCTGTCATCTTCCAAAGGGAAGCCTTTGTTAAAACCATTTGGTGCGTCGTTTAAAAGAGGTCGGCATGCAGGAGGCTGATGCATTATGGGAATTTTGGACTTGTTTCATATAGGGTCATCGAGATGCAAAATCAAATCGCTGAGTTCACCTTTGATTTATCACATTTTTCACCATTTAATTAGATATGTGAAGAAAATATTGTCTATTTGTTATATTGAACAAATTCATCGAAAAAAAACAAGTACAGAAGAACCTCAAATCACTTCTCACTTCTCATCCCCACTCCGCACACGGCAGCTTAGCACATCTTCACATTTTAGTAAAGCCATCGGTTTACGTTATCCGAAAATGACTCGATGGCATTTCTTTCAGGTCTGCAAATGTACCGTCAAGTTCCCCGGCTCTGTACCAAACCGTCTTTTTAAATATTTCACACAGAATTTCTGATCCAGTATGAAGATTCCCTGCACCACCGAGGGCACTGGCATAATCTCACCGAGGTCCCCGGCACCAGGACCACGGCTCACCTCAAGCTGTCCCCCTACGTCCACTACACCTTCAGGGTGCTGGCCCTCAACGCTGTGAACTACAGCCGCCCCAGCTTCCCCTCCAGGATGGTCAAGACGCAACCTGCAGGTACAGAATCCATTGAGTCAGAATATCCACAAATATTCTCTAATTCACGACAGTTTTTCGTCAGTCCAACGAGTGAGAACGCGTTTTCATCAGGCTCTGCGTTGATCCTTGGGGAAGCTTTTAAGGTTTCCCGTGGGATGGACGTTGATGTTGTCTTTATTTGTTTTAGCTCCGGACGAGAACCCAACGGGTGTACAGGGATCCGGAACAGAACATGATAATCTTGTAATCTCATGGAAGGTAATAACGTTGTATAAAGTTTTTATTTCTGCAGCCTGTAATGTTGTCCGGGGAGTACCATCGTACCGTGAAGTTCGCTCTTGGTATTGCCTGGTCTCGTGAGGCCGTATACATCATGTTGAAGAGTCATAGTTAAAAAAACGTCTCTCCTGTGCAGCCGCTGTCGGGCCTGCAGGCCAACGGCCCCGGGCTCCGCTACAAAGTCATGTGGAGGCAGAAGGCGGTGGACAGCGACTGGACCTCGGTGACGGTGGCCAACAGCTCCAAGTTCGTCGTGTCCGGGACGCCCACGTTCGTTCCTTACGAGCTGAAGGTGCAGGCCGCGAACGACCTCGGAGCCGGACCCGAGCCCGCCGTCGCCCACGGCTACTCCGGCGAGGACCGTGAGTTGCATTGGCTCCTTTGACCCCTTTTAAAAATTGTGCACTCTGGGTTCGTGGATCGCTTTTCCTCGGTACATTCCGTTTCCGTGTCTGTCGCACAGTGCCGGTAGCCGCTCCGGATAACGTGCACGCCACGTTGCTAAACAGCTCTCTGGCAGAGCTGCACTGGGATCCTGTGCCGGCTAAGCTAATACGTGGACATCTCAAAGGATATAAGGTAACATGCAAAAAGAGGACACGCGCAGTGAGATGTACACAAATCCAACATACCATAACAGTGCCGGCCCGAGCCTCTTGGGGGCCCTAAGCAGAATTTTATTTGGGGGCCCCCCTCCCACCACGCACAGTCACCTGTGCTAGAAGATTATTGGCACAAATTATAAACGAATACAGTGAGGTTATAATACAAAACTAGGGCTGCTTGTAGCATAAGCGAACTGGCCAGGGGCCAGGGGGTCCCAAGCAGCCGCTTAGTTCGCTTATGCCCTGTACCATAACACACACACAACTCTTACTGTGTGACAGGTGTACTACTGGAAAGAGCACAGCCTCCACAAACACAACCCGCACCTCGTGAAGAGCCACATCCTGACCTTCAGCGGGAACCACACGCGCAGGATGCTGCCCGGCCTGCACCCCTTCAGCCTTTACCTGTTCAACGTCAGGGTGTACAACGGCAAGGGGGAGGGCCCCCCCAGCCCCGACCAGCAGATCGTGACCCCCGAAGGAGGTGAGACTTTACGACTGTTGTGTAGTGCACCTTATAAACAAGATACACATATATTTATACACACGCTGTTAATTAGATGCGACATCGGACGTCGCTTAATCTCATATGCGGTTTAAAACTTTTAAATTGAGCCCAGTGAACACAATATGTCAAATATTCGATGTTATTGTCTGACGGCGTTGGTGTTTTTTCGCTAGTGCCGGGTGCTCCTTCTTCTCTGCTGGTCACCAACCCCGACATGGACTCCCTGACCCTCGAATGGAGTCCTCCTCACGAGCGCAACGGACACATCACCGGCTACACCCTCCGATATCAGCCGGGTGAGGCTCTTCTCTTTGCCTGCTTCCTACACGTAGTTCCGTAGATTTGTGTGTTCTTCTTTTTTCGTGTCTCGTAGTGTCGTCCTGCTCGGAGCTCATAATACAGAAAAGTTCATTCAAGTAGTACAAAGAGCATTTTAAGCAAGTTATTTGGCTCAATTAACAAATCAACTTCTGTCACTCCCGTCTTCTATTCCCAAACCCCAAACATTTTCACCCCCCCCTGCCCCCTCGCATCTACCACCTCCTGCCCCCTCGCGGCCTCCATTCTACCCCCCCCCCCCTGCTTCCCGACCCTCCACCCCTCTGCCCCCACTGCTCCCATTGTCACCCGCCCTCCGTCCCTGTAGTCAATAACTCCAACGAGCTGGGCGCGGTGGAGGAGCTGGCCCTGCCGGCCAACGAGACCTCGCTCACTTTGCTCAACCTCAAGTACGGCACGCGCTACAAGTTTTATTTGAACGCGGTAACAAAAAGCGGAGCGGGCCCGGCCGTTTCTCAGGAAGCCGTCACCGTCGTGGATGAAGGTACGTCAGGAGGCTGTTTTTTTTGTGTTGCTTCATTTACGGATCATATTTACAAAGTACGACGTCAACTCGTCAGTTCACCTTAGTTCATCCAGTTAATGTATCGACTACCTTGCTTTTTTAAATGTTTTTATGTGACACACATTTGCCGGTTGCATTGTCTCAAATTCCCAAATATGCTGGTTTTATATTAGACTAACGAAACAAGCAATTTTAAGGTAATTAGTTAACTGTGGAGAATTACGAACTGCTGTGTTCTTAACTTTTTCAGACTTTTTTCAGACTAAAGAAATAAATCTCCAAAAATTGAATTAATCATTAACGGACGATGAATTAGAACAATGCTGTGTGTCTCTCCTCATTCCAACATCTGCGATCCTCACTATTCTGCAGCATTTATTCTCTTTATTTTTTAGCATTTTACATTCAGTAAGCTCCTCCTCCAGGCACCTAGTGCACCGTGACGGCGCTCCAGTTGCATTGTTGCGTAAGATGTTACATGATGTTACTGCTGTGCCACAAGCAGAGGGGCATAGTGACCCCTGTTTCTCTTTGTCCCCGTTTTTCTCTCTGCAAGCTCTAATATCGCAGCGCGGCGCGGACGTGGGCGCAGGTACCGCTCCCATCGAGGCCCGTTGCATGTTTTTGCAGATACGGCCGCGGCTTGAAAAACCCACCGCGGGCGACGACGCGCCCGTTGAGCGTTTCCCTCCCTTTCAGTTCAAAGCCGCGTGGCGTTCAAAGCCCCGGCTTTTTTTTAATTATTTTTTAAATGTCATGCGATAAAATGAAATGAGTCTGTGCTGTTTTCTTTTCATTTACTTTGCCTCGGGGCGGCTTTGGCCTCTTATACTCACTTCCTCCCGCACCGCGCCGGGCCGCTAGCGACGCTTCCTCCCCCCTCCCCGCCCCCCGCTGCGCGGCGAGCGCTCGCTTGGCATGCCGATGATCTGTGGCCATTGTGAATGAGGACCTCAGCGTCTGTGCCGTCTCTGCCTGTGTAAAGTGTTTGCGTCTCTGTGTTTGTGTGTCTCTCGTATGTGGTGCGGTCCTCACCCCACCCCCTCCCCCCGCACCCCCCTCCATGTTGTCTACAGGAAACACGCAAACCCCTCATCCCATTGCACCGTCTCCTCCACGCCGTCCGCCCCCCAAGGGTACAGATACTGTACATGTCCGACATTTACACGATCAGCTTTGTGCATTCTTTTGTTTTGCTGGCATAGTGTCCCTCCTTTTTAACTGCTATTGTGTAGTAAGATAAGGTCATCCTTTAATATTTAAAGGGGGGGGGGGGGGGGGGGGAATGTGCAGGTTTTATTGGGACTCAATGTATTAAATCAAATCAAAGCCACTGATTGCCAGTTCATCGGAGTGTCTTTTGGCCAACGGGCCGATGCTGACGGTTGTCTCTTCTCTTTGTGTGCTCAGCGCGGACTGTGAACCCCTTCGGGAACGTTAGCTCCTCGTTCGGCGAGGACGGCACCCTGATCAGTTGGGATTACTGGGGCCCCGAGCAAAACGTTTACGTAGAATACATAGTGACGAACAGTAAGCAAAGCAAACACACCTTCTGTTTCAGTTCCACAGCACAGGTGGCCAGAGAATCCCACGGCACTACTGGCCCGGGCAGGTGGATAGAAACACTGGCCGTCACGTTGACGCTGGCTCAGATGGCTCATGCCAACGTGGGCCCAGATGCGAGAAAACAAGGCCGCTTGCGGTCGGATTTCTAATTAACGTGGCCCGCTGATGATTAAGGTTGCGTGCAGGTCCCCGTTAACTAATTCATTGGAAGTTATGGCAACAAACATCATAAAAAGCAGAACAATCATTCCAATTCTGACTGAAGCTCTCTCAATTGTTTTTATCCACCTGCAGTGAGGATGGGAAACTGTTGTTGTTGTTGTTGTATGGCTCTCACACACCTACTGTTTAATAGATTCAGTAAGGACATATCCTAATCATAGATTTTCATTTTAAAAATACTGTAATCAAAAGTATAATCCTGTGATCATAAGTCAAACACATTTCATGGTTAGATCATCTGCACGTGTATCATGATGGCTCTGACAGCTCGACACACACTGCAACTTAAGAAACACAAGAAAAGCTAAACGGAGAGAAAAAAAGCCTCCAACCAGCTCAAAGCTGCAAAGCGAGATTACGGAAATAGATTCAGAAAGTTGTACAGAATACAACGGAAATGAGTCACAAACCAGGTGTTTCAGGTGTGTTTCATCATCTGCCGCAACCCATTTGTGTTGAATGCTGTGCAATTTACTGAGTAATGTAATCTCTGTAAATGTTCAAATTTCCTTGTTTTTTTCGCTGGTGTTTTTGGTGAAGTTGGGAAATGTGTGTTTTCTTAAGTTACAGAGTGCTTTTCACTTTAAGGCCAACAATTAATTCATGGACTTATTTACTTTTACAAACTCCATAATCCCATCAACATTAACGTCTCAAATCTAATCTAGACAGAATTATTTGCATGGCATTCCCACGTCAAGTAATTAGATCCCACCGTCCCGTGATGTCATGATCCCCCTCAACATGCTCGCTCCCCTCAAACGCCCCTCTCTCCGTGGACCTCCCTCCTGCAGGTGAAGGTGAAGAGGAGTGGCAGAAAGAGCCGGTGAACGGCACTCAGAATGTTGTGCTGAGGGGCTTAAAGGGGGGCCTCTCCTATAGGGTGCGTTTGGTGGCCGAAGGTCACCACGACCAGCCGCTCCACCGGTCTGATGAGCTATTGGTCTCGGTCCCAGGTGAGGCAGTTAGCCGATGGCCCGGCCTCGCCTGGCCTGGTCCGGCCCGGCCCGGTCCGGCCTGGCACTGTATACCGCGTGTGGGCTGTGTGTTAGTCTTTAGCATGGGCTTGACAGATGTGTTGTTGTGGTGGCTCTGAATGCCGGGCATGACCGTAGAGAGACAGTGTGTAGCACTCAGTGCATGATTGTGTGGTTTCATTTCAGCATAATTAAAGTCACTTGTGTAGATTTGGTAATACTCATATAGAAGATGTGTTAGTGGTGTCATATCCCCCCTGGTATAATATCACCGACAGTAAACCTCCATGCGTACAGCTTCTACCTGTGTGTGTCTGTCTGTATGTCTGTCTGTGTGTATATATGTGAGAGACGGATGGATTCCTTGCGTTGTGTACTAACGTGGTTTCAATAATGTTGCTGTCACCATAAGCTTAATCCACGTTTCTAACTTCTGACACGTCTAACATGAAAGTCGCTATCCACTCACGGATGGAATCCTCTAACAAATAGATACCCAGACAGCGAGAGCGTGTCGCACATTTGTTTCACAACGCCACTGTGGATGAATGTGCCTTGTTTTTTTTTTTACCGTCCCTGGGGAGCAGAAGCTCCCGTCCCGTCATACGTGCTGAGTAACTCCCTCTCCTCTGGCCAGCTGTGGCGAGCCGACAGGTGGACATCGCCACTCAGGGATGGTTCATCGGCCTGATGTGTGCCATCGCTCTGCTCATCCTGATCCTCCTCATCATCTGCTTCATCCAGAGGAACAAGGGAGGAAAGTACCCGGGTGAGTAGAAGCACAAAAGCACACAAACACACGCTGCGGAGCTTTGTTGGCTGCCATTCGATTATCTCTGGAGAGGACATTCAATGGTTTCGGGGATATTGGTGTGTTTATTTTTTTTTTGTAGCAGATTGTGGTTGTGACAAAATGAGAAAAATATATTTTCACACAAACACCATTCTGATGGTGTCTTACTCCCCCCCCCCCCACCAGTCAAAGAGAAGGAAGACGCACACACAGACCCAGAGTTCCAGCCGATGAAAGACGACGACTGTACTTTTGGGGAATACAGGTGAGAGAAAGTGCTCCGGCCTCTGGAGACCCCTAAAGCCCCATTTTACCCATCAACCCCCCCGCCCCCCTCCCACCGGTCCCTGCTTTGCACCCACTCCGGCTCTCTCTCTGGCTGGGCTGGAGCTCTGCACTCGCCCCTCCCAACCGTTACAGCTGACCTGAGAACAGCAACCCCTGAAGGAAGAAGTGACCCCTCCTCCTCCGAGCCTCTGCCGTCGCCAAGCACACGATTTCTTTCTTTTCTGGTTTCGGGGAGATCTGGGATGCCAATTGTGTCGGACTCTATTGCGTGGTTGTGTGCGAGCGCGTGTGTGTTTGATGTGACATTGTTTTTGTCATTTAAGAAGCAAGGTTCATCAGGTGAATGGATTTGGGGTTGTAGGTGTTTAAAATCTTTAATCGAGGATGTTGGGAATACAAACCTATGAGCTAGAATCATATGTAAGTTAACGCATCCTGACGGGACCCCGAGCATCGATTCCTCGTTCCAAACCAAGCTAATCGTTAGCAGGCTGTGGGCCGTATACACAGTGTCCACATTAACACAACCCTGATGGGACTGAAGGTTGCTGAAATGATCATTTCTCCCCAACTTGCAGCCGTTATCCAGAGCTCAGTCCAGGCTGATTCTCCACTCGCACGCGGAATGAAGACAAAGGAAGCACTTTACTTCTGAATAGCTATTATTCAATTGTTTTTTATACGTCAATTTATAAAATGGTCTTGCCTTTATATTTTCTATTAATTTTTGTATTATGTAAACATAAATCTGTTCTATGGATTTTACGCTGTGATGAAAACATATCGATCTATGTATACATGAAATCTGACATGCATGGTGTGACTATCTGATATATGAAAATTAGCTCTAGGCAATAGACAATAAGGAATTATTGTTCATATATAGATAAAAGGTACATAGTTGCATACAGATCTTATATGAAATTATCAGCAGTCATTGCGGAGTGTTTGAAAGCTGGTTAATGCTGTTCAGATGAGGCAGTAGCCATGCTTTAATAATAACACATTATTAAAGGATGAGCCTGTGATATTCTGCATTTTTGTTATTGTCAACAAATTCTTTTAATAGACCCAAACCAGTTTAACAATACTTTAAAACGTATCCAGCTTGTTTTGCTTCAAGCACCGTGGACCAGAATCGAACACAAAGTACGTTAGATGACACATTTTCACTTTTTGAATGGCCAAACAATTTCTGCTTGAAACTAACTTACTCAAAATAGTGTTTATTTTTCGGTTTCGCCTAGCAAAGTAGACGACAAAGCGTACAAATATCCCAGTGCCTTTGTGAGAGTGTGCTTTACCGAACCGCGCCGTGTGCCAGTGAACGCATCGATTCACCCACACGAGCGGCTCTTCGTTCGACCGCAGCAGACTTTGCGTGTGCTCGGCCCGTGTGCCCTTTCAGCTGGACCTCCTCGTCCGATGGAAGGGGTGTGGGTCTCAGGAAAGGTAAGGGGGGGAGGGGGCGTTAAATCGAGCATTTGAGCGGGGCGGAGGGGGCGGGGGGGTCAGTGGACAGTCCAGTCACTGTGGAGAAAAACGCTTGCCGCATAAGCATCCCAGGTTCTGTCACGGCTGTCATCCAGTTGAATATTGGGTCATAAAGCCTTCATCATGTCGCTAATGTCTTATTAAGATCGCATCCCTGAAAAACACTTGATTGGTGGCGATAAAAAAAAACACACACACACACACACATCATCATTATGAGGGCTTCGGTGATCTTATCTCATTGATGTTCAACTCATGTATGTGGAATGTATCTGATACCCAAAGAAGACTTTCTTTGCAGATTTCTTTTGTGCATTGTGCCAATTTGTGATTATTCTCATGCTTGCTTCGGGGGGTGTTTGGCTGAAACCTTGCTTTTCCAAGTTTTATTCACATCATTACCTTGGATTTTCTGTCTTTCATCAAAACCTCAGGCCTGGAGGGGAGGCAGGGTGGGGGGCGGGGGGTTGGTTTGCTTTTGTCAAACAATACATTTACCACCTCATACTTGGTTTCAGGGGGAATTTGAAAAGGGTATGGCTGCTTGAGCTTTATTCCCCCGTTGCCTGATGGAAACCAACTAATCATCCATCGTGACTCTTTTATAGACGTGGAGCAAGCTCAATCCTAATTTGCCTCTTGCGCAGTCGTTCACTGTTAAATATTCATGTGTCGAGTTTATACTTTGAAAAAAAGGGGAAAAGCTGAAGAAACAAATCAACGTGTTGGTTTGAGCCTTCTGCGCTCCCTCTGAAACAGTCACTAATCTTCTTGTTGCATCTGTCTCGTCATCTCACCTGTAACACCTGCATGTCATTTTCTCCTTCAGTGACAATGAGGACCATAAACCGTTAAAAGGGAGCCGCACGCCGTCAAACGGGACAGTTAAGAGGGACGACAGTGACGACAGTTTAGTTGACTACGGGGAAGGAGGAGACGGACAGTTCAACGAGGACGGCTCGTTTATCGGCCAGTATAGTGGGAAGAGCGCCAGCAGGGAGACGGCCGGGGGCCACGAGAGCTCCGAGGCCCCGTCCCCTATTAATACCATGAACTCCCTGAACTCATTCGTGTAGCCAATCGGTCCGCTCGGAGGACGCGGCCTCTCTTAGAGGGCTGTCCCCTGACGCTGCACGGCTTGGCGACCTCCATCGCCCCAGTGGGGTCGAACACGAAAATCCACACGAGTCGTCTAAGGCGTCTATGTTCTCACCGGGACGGCTTGATGGAGGGGCTCGGAGACCTGCGGCTCATTATAACCCACGCAGCATTTAGGAATGAAGTAGCTCAAGCAGACATTTCATTTAAAAACGGCGCACGCATGAAACTCCTGATACGACCCAAATCCACATGTTTAATCAACAGTTTGATAGCAGCAATTATGGATTCTGCAGTGCTCGGCTAAGCTATATTGAATTTTGTCATTGTTTAATATATTATCTACTATGCTCAAATAGTAATCAAAGTCTAAAGTATATGACTCTTCCGACATGTTTTTTTTTTTTTTTTTTTTACTATCTGTAAACTGAATATTGGGAGCAGTGCACAAGTCCTGATTGAGATTTCTGCAATGGTGCCTCCTCATTGGTCCCCAGTCTGTTGACTGACGGAACCTGCACCCACGAAGGGAGGACGCTGAAATGCTGCATGGCGTGCTAAGGTCATGTGACCTCATGACCTTTGCCCTGCATGTAACCTCCCCCCTATTGAGTATGATCAGGCCAATGGGAAATGCCGAGGGGGGTCGGCCCCTGCAGTGCATCCATTCCAGAACGGACTGCACATCCACGCCAGGATAAGACGAGCTTGAGAAGAGGGACTCTGTGGAGGGAGGAATAATTACTATACTCTTGCTATCATTTTTTTTTTTTTTTTTTTTAAGATGTCGCAATGCCTTGAGACACAGAACTGGCTTTGATTCCTCAAAGAAGTTAAAAGCACCTAAAATCGGATCAGACTCATCAACGAGGCCTGCAGTCGGTACGGAACGTGATTGTATTCCTGCAGTGTGCGAATGTGTGGATGTCGGAGGGCAGGCGTTTGTGTGCGAATACTACACGTGATTCAGTTCCTTTTAGGCAAAGATCGTTCACTGGTACTAACTACACTTTAGGACCTGTGGATGAAATCAAGACTTCTTTTTTCTTAACTTGCATCAAGTTTCTTTTTTTTTTTTTATGACGTGTAGAATATCTGTCGAATTTGTAAATACCTTAATTGATTGTACAGGTACAAGCAGCTTTTAGGGCAGCCTAAGAGGCAATATTGTGCATGATATGGTTTAACTTGTTGACAGGACTGTATTAAATATTAAAGTACTTGTAGAATATATATATATATATATCCATACTGTATATATATATTCTTTTTTTGCTGTGTACACTGTATTGTAACTAACTGGACAGAATATTGAATATACATTTTGATCGTTTTCTGATTTGCTTGTCAGCGAATTCATGACTTTGGTATTGTACAATGTGTAGTATTTAGACACAATATTAATTGATCTACATAATTATATTATTCTGATTTCCATTGGTTCTACGCAGTCTCAAGTTTGCTGCCAAATCGATGCCCTTTTCTGACAGTATCGCAAATGGTTTTGTATTTGAGAAACAGATTTGTACTAACGGATACTTTCTTTGTCTTTATTTAAGTTTCCCCTTTTTAGTGCAAGTATGATTTTCAAGTTACTGGAAATATAATGAATAAATAAAATGATCCGATTGAATTTTAGTTTTCAGGCTGCTTACTTCATGTCATCTCGCTTTCTCGATTTGTTTGGTTCAGTCAGTTCTGATTCACGTATATTTCAGTGAGTCCCGGAGTGAAATGAAAACCATTAATGATTTATTGCAACAAAAAATGTCCCAATAACTTTTGGATGAAAAAAAAGAGGGTTTTACTTCTTCGGGCCTCTAAAAATAATATAATAAATAACAAGTAAATACACCTGTTAAATAAATAGAGGGCAGAAATAAAAAAAAAGTGTAATAGCGTAAAATTGAAATAGTCAGACAAACGCACAAATGCACACAACCCCACCTGCTTCAGTCTCCTCACTGCGAAGAGCTACCGAACGGCCTTATGGGACCACAGTTGGGCTTCCTTCTTTTTGGCTGCAAAATGTGGCACTTCCACTCCCATTACAGTCATATTGTCAGGGTAATAGCGTTCACCATCTGGTGCATTATAACGCGGCGATGAAGTCGGAAAGCGTCTGGTATAGAGTCTCTGGAAATCTTTTCTCTCCCTCCGGCGAGGACTTTTAGCCTGCTGTTCATTCAAGTGCTTGAATTCACTTTCCCAGGTGAAGCTGTTTGGGGATCTTTCTTTTCCACCACGGAAGCCAAAGGTAGTTTTTATCAAAGACGATCGCATCGGCGTGAACGCCCACGAAGAAGGTCCACGATATCTCAACCGAAACGGCCGTCGCTCTCAGCAGCAATGATCTCGACTTGATGACCCTCCTCCACTGGATGACGATTCATCAATTTGCAATTGTTTGACAATTTTCTTTTTCCTATTGACTTTACTGCCACCCAGTGATGTGAGGTAATTTCACCAAACAGGCCTTCCAAACATTGAATAGGAAATGTCTATGCAAAGCATTTGTCATTTTTCATGATGAAGAAAATCTTCATCAACGGTATTGAAATCACAATAAACTAAATAAGCCGATGTTAATTTGTTTGGCCTTCCCTCAATCACAAACGCTTCCGGTAAGAGGCTCAGCTATTTATTTTCATGGCAGTACAATCACATCACTTGTCCGTCGATCGCTGATGCCCCATTACCCCTCTGACCTCCACCCGCCCATCCTTCCTGCCCCTCCACACCGCTCCTCCCTCCGTCCACTCATTCTTCATCCAATCCTCGGTGGGTCGTTTTCAGGGTGGACTGTGCGTCTGCCGTTGCATCCATTACTCTGTGTCCAGCTCCTTGATTCACTGCTGGTCCTCAAGTGATCTACGGCTGCTTTTATGTCTCCCTCCCGTCTGCCTCCGGCGGGGGGGAATAAGACCGTCACATGGTCACGTGGGGATGTTCTGTTTCCAAACATCCTGGGAGCTTTAAAGCCCATCATTTGCATACCAGATGCTCAAGTGGAGGACATGATCTTTAAGCTCCCCCGATAAGAACAAAAAAACACCAAAAACGGCATCAGAGACAGGTAACAGAAAAACACCATTGTTTACTTTCTGAAATCCTCAAGTGTGCACCGGGCTGCCGACCGTCTCTTTCTTAGATGTGAGTGGCAGCGCCTTTGTGTCGGTATGGAGATTTGCCCTTTCCTGACGCTGTGAGAGCTGGGGAGGATAATTGTTTATGATTACTCTGTGACATTTCCATATGGCTGACGAATGGTTTGCAGAGCAAACACACACACACACACACACACACACACACTTATGCACACTCAGATCTGTCAAGACGTTTGGAGGCCGAATAGCCGGTTAGGGGGACGTTATTTCTGAGACGGATGGGAATGGGCCGATTTGGTGGTAGATATCCTTCCAGTCCTGTCACGTGGATGCTCCATAAAGTAAGAGTGCTTTGTTCTATTGATCAGATTCTCTAAAATAAACCTCCTCCTCTCCCTCCCCTCCCCTCCCCCGTTTTTTTCATGACAGCAGCAGGATCACAGTTCTTTCCCTGCCTTTCTTTCCCATTCCTATTCCCCGTGCACCCCCTCGTGTCCCGTGTGTATTCGGACAGAGTGGGTGGGGGTTACCTTTGCATGAGGCTCCCATGTGGAGATCATTGGGGCTAAATCATATTTACCCTCACCCCTTCCTCCCTCCTCTTCCTCCTGCTCTGCCAGGCGGATAGATGACAGCCACCCATTCTTTCCTCCAGACAGCAGGGTGTTTGCTGTTCCTCTTATCCGCCCCGGAGACGGGCGTTGTAACAGTATTGGTTACCAGCAGGAATTGTCTCTATTTGGCATGTTGTAACAAAAGTGTCTGAGGCTTGAATAAACCTAGATCTTGGATAACCCACATGCAAAATAACGTCCTTGGATTCCAGGAATTTCCTTAGTGTGTCTGAATCCCTGCGGTTCGGCTGTTTTCTGTGTTTTTCTGATACGGTCTCCTCGGCTCAAGATAAAGTCGTTTTTCTTTGTGTATTAACAGCAGTTCCCATCTCATATGAAACAAATAGGTTTTTTTTCCCCCTAGAAATTCAGAATAATAGCAATAGCCTTAGGGAGCAAAGCAGCAACAATTTAAAACGAGATAGAACCTTCATGTGAAGTCGGTTTGTGGTCACATTGAGAAAGATATTCTTTGATATGTTCCCCCAATATCGTCCAAGAGGGCCCGGGCCCTCAATTAGTTCTACCGCGTTCGTTCTCAAAGATTCCTGCATTATTTATGCGCCTGCCGCCACAGCAGATTATTATTTGCTGTGTGGTGTTTACATCCAAGATTTAAATCCAAATCCCGAGGGATTGAGGCGGCCTCATGTTTAGACAGACACACGGGGGAAGGCCCTGTAACGATCGGAGGTGGCCTTTTGATATCTGCCGGATGAAAAACACGGCAATGGTTAAAATTCATGCCGCAGTGTCACTCGTATCTCATCGACCCCCTGGCGGGGTGTAGTCATGCAAATAGATTCATCCGCTCATGTTTTGAGATTTCTGTCTCTGCATCGTGTTCATGTTTGACATTGCTTAAAGTTGTCTTGAGAGAATCAGAGAAAGGAACTGTGTCTTACTTTATTCAGAGGTGGATGAGTAAAAAAGTTAAATACAGGAAGTGAAATAGCATTCAGTAGAATCAGGCAACAGTTGAAGGCTACACTAGACAATAAATAAAAGAGGCAATAATTGGTGTGGCTGTTAAGTAATGGGATCAGGTATATAGGCAGCAGAGAAATAGGAGATGAGTCAGACAGTAGATGAAACAAATCAACTGATGAGCACGCCGACATGTGCAAGACTCCATAGCTGAAGAAAATTCATGTTGAAGCTTGGTTAAAGTTTGCTGCACATTATTTAGACACGCCTAGAACACTAGGAGAACATAATCTGGTCAAAAATTGAACTCTTCGGATGCCGATTACGGACCATCACCCCCAAAACACCATAAACACCATCTACAGTGAGGGTTGGAGGTGGGAACAGAAAGTGTGGGACTGTTTTTCAGCAAATGGTTACAGGCAAACTTCATATCATTGAAGGAAGGATGAATGGAAAAATGGAGATATTCTTGATAAAAGCGTGTTTTCATCTGCGAGATGAAACGAGTGTGTATTTTCTACAAGATAATGATCCCCAAAACACAGCCGAGGGAGCTCGATTGATTTCAGAGAAACAATGGCCCAGCCAGGCACCTGAGTTGAATGCAATTGAAAATCTATGAAAAGAACGAAAAATTAGAGTCATAGAAGCCTGTTTGTGTGGCAGAATGGGACAAAATCCCACCTGAGCAAAGCATGCACCTGTTTCTCCATTCAGGAGGCATCTTGAAGCCGTCAACACCAACAAAGGCTTTTGTAATTTCAGTTAGCGTGTTCAATTTTGAGTTTTGTCTTTCCCCCTCTTTGAAGGGAAAATCAACAAAAACAATGTCTCTGGTGAAGATACGGCACAATTCAAGATAGCTTTAGTCATATTTCGATATGAATAACAAAAGAAACAGTGGAAAAAGCCGCGTGTGTCAGATGAAGCTTTTTCTATTAACTCCCCCTTTGATGACTGCACATTTAATGCACGATTGAGTTCCAGCAGCTCTTATCATCAACTGCCATTACTGCGAGTTGTTTCCAGAAGAAAAAAAAAGCTCTGATAAACTCGCTCCATGCTCCCTGCCCATCACCAAACGGCAGACAGAGTAAGAGTTAGCAAATTAAAAGAGAGCAAAGTAAAGCTTCTATCAAAAGACCCAGAAATGTTTTCAGGAGTTAGTGGAGACCAAAGGAGCTGAAAGGAGGCGGTTTGTCAGATGGCCTAAAAACGACTTTATTTATTTCAGGGAGGCAGCTAGTTGCTAAGAATTACCGAGAACAGATAACATTATTATGTTTTATTGTTTATTTTTTATGACGTCAACATTGCTCTAAGAGTAATGGCAAAAATATAAGGGGCAGGTGTAGGTTAGTAAAAAGCGTCTGTCAAAACCACAATTAAAGAATTCAATAACATCAGACAATAAATTATTATAATAAACTATTTTATTAAAGAGATTGTACAAAAACTTTGATATTAATTACATTTCACTCTAATCCACAAATGGTATGCTTATTACACTTAAATGCACTCAAACTTTCCACCATGAGAAAAATCACTTTAATCTTCCACTGACTACAACATCAATAAAAATCACCGGACCACGTGTCACGTGAGGCATTAAAAGGTGCAGGAGCTCAGCGGGGGGAACCGGACACCGCCGTGGGATCCACAGCTCCGCGGCGCCGCGTGGACAGCAGAGCCGGTCTAGCGCCCCCTTAAGCCTCGAGTCACAACCCCGCATCCAATCCGCGGGGACGGCACCGCGACTCTGCCACTTGATTCCGCCTCTCCTGCGCCCGGCGATGCGGTGCTGAGCGAGGCGCGAGCGTCGTGAAGGACACGCGGACGCGCCTCCACGGAAGGTAAGGACGCGCGAGCGCCGCGGGCGAACGGAAGAGCTCTGCGTTTTGTTTTTTTTTTTTCTTTTTTTTTCTGTTTTTGACAGCTGGGATATCGGCGTTGTTTACAACGGACGCGGGTGGGATGGAGGCTCGCGCAGCCCTCCGCAATGCAGAATCGGACGACATGCGTAACGAGGAAACTGGGTTTTTATATTCGTGTGCGTGTGTGCGTGTGTGCGTGTGTGTGTCTTATTAACAGACGAAGAGACGTCCTGCGTGTGCAGAATGTGACATATCGGGGTGATGCTGTAACACGATCTGCTGCGTATCCTGGCATGCACTTTCCTGCCCCCCCCCCCCCAAAAAAAGAAAAGCGCAGATGTAAGGATGCATTTTGACATCACAGCAACATGTCTGGGTATTTAAATTGTGCAGACCAGAGGCTGTAGCCTAATAGCGCCGCCTCACAGGCAAGAGATCTCCAAGCAGCCGACGGCTGCAAACACTTTTACCCGTGGGGGAGTGGAGTGGAGGGGGGGGGGGGGGGGGGGGGGGTGGGACACGAACCTAACGTGCCGTGATCCATTCAATGGGCTCCGTCATCATTAGGTGCAAGGAGGCAAGGTGTCATGGGCGCGTCCTCACTCACCAGACCGAAGGCGTCAGTAGGGAGGAACCCTTCATGCTACATGTTGCTGGAGTAATGTTTGGGGACTTGAGTAGTTATTCCCATTCATTCCTAATAGTTAGTTTATTGGTGACCGTAGAAAAATGGTGATGGTGGTAGCCTGGAACTGCATCTATGCACTGGCTGATAGTGAAATACATGAATCCCAGACGTGATGTCTTCAATGTTAAAACGGTTTTCTGCATCTAAGTAGGCGTCATTCATATGAAATTGCTTTTTAATTCAAACAGCTGCACCCGAGTCAATAACATTTGTTGATTTGGATGCAATTAGGGGTTTTCAAAGCGCTGTTGATCGATGCTCGGTTTAGCACAGCTCCCTGCGGCGGACAGCAGACGATGATTTAAGCGGCCACAAGTTCCCTTTGTGGTCTAATAAAGCCTGCAACGCCTGTGATTAATGCTGTGATCGATTCCTGTAAATTCACAGGGAATTATGATGTCTATCTCTGTCTGTCCGAACTAGCACCTGGTCTCATGCATTCATGTTCTTACCAAAACAATGATCGATTGAATGTCTGACAGCCTTCTGCTCTGTGCGCACTGCACACCTAAAAAGCAAAATCTTTCATTTCCACTCTATTTGCCAGGTCGGTGCCATGTGTGAAATTCTCAATGTCTATTTCTTCCTGATTGAACCAGATCCGTAAACGTGTGACACAATGTCAGAGGGGTTCCGTGGGCGCCTGTCAGGTGGAGCGCTTTATGAGTCCTGTGAGCTCGGCTGCTGCTAATGCAACCTGCGCTGACCCGTGTGCACCCTGAGGCCCGCCAGGTGAATGACTTTACTCACTTCAGAAGGAGGCTAACCGACTCCACGCGAGGCAGCAGCTTACGTGTTTTCGCTTCCCTCGCTGCACAACGAAACGTGTCTGAATACGGCATTTTGAACTCTGCGATGAGCCGTTCCCTGCCAGCGCGTTGGCCGTGGGGCGGCCGCGGCTTGAGTGGACTGCATGCATGGCGGGGAAGTTCTTACGTAACGCAGTGCACCGCTGCATGTTGCTGTTCTGTGATGCATTTCAAGGCTCAGCTTCCATTAGTGTCACAGTCAAACAGCTCAACATGACCCCGCACTTAGTTCACCTTTGGATTGAAGACGGGGTAACTTCACCAGAGGCAGAAAACGTGTATTATTTCAGCGCTAACATGTATTATTACAGCGCAAATATGTATTATTACAGCGCTAACATGTATTATTACAGCGTTAACATGTATTATTACAGCGCAAATATGTATTATTACAGCGCTAACATGTATTATAACAGCGCAAAACAATGCAGCTTCTATCTATAACAAAATTATATATATATAACCACAAAGACAATGTTTTTTCAATTCATTTAATGTTGTTATAGATAGAAGCTGCATTGTGTTAGCGCTCAAAGCAAATCCTTGGATGTTGGCCATGCAAGAATAGGTCATTTTTAAATAGTTTTACATGATTAGATTTGTTCCAGATGTCCTTCTGAGCCCTGGGTGACTAATTTGTGGGCAAAGTTTCAAAGCATTAGGGGAAAAGATCTGGCGTTTGATTTTGAGGCAGACTCTAAACTGATTGGCATCGTTGGCCTTTGCCCGCGACGGGGCTGGTTTGCACTGTCACATGGAGTCGTGCTGGAGAAAATACGCTCCGTGCACTCGTGTCGTTGGCAAACTGAATGCAGAGCTTGCAGCAACACGAGACCCGCCTGTGCACGTGAACACGCACACACACACACACACACACACACACACACACACAAACAAGCCCTGGTTGCCTTTTCACTGCCCTGCACAAGCGCTTCTCTCTACCCTGCTGACGAAACACGTGACGCTCCCTCGCTTTAATACTTCCTTTAGATTGCTCAGCAATTCACGCGCCGGCGATCAATCGTGATGGTCCACTAATGGTACGGCAGTGAGGCGGAGACGTGACGTCTTCCATGTTTGCCTGGAGACAGAACTCCCCTCTGTTCATGCCTGAGGAGGAGAAAAGGCCCTCAGTCCCCCCCGTCTGCCATCTCTGGCTGCCTGACGACAGCTTGCACTGGACCTGCTCCCGGCTCCTGCATGCAGCCGCAGCACTGCAGCGCCTCTCGTTGCTTTGCACGTGTAGAACTCTTAACTTCCTGTTAGTTACTGTAAGTAGGTATGGTTTTGTTGCCTGGGGAGTTATGCTGCTCGCATCAACGGCTTTGCACACAAGCAGCAGAATTACGAAGATAAAAATAGGTACATTTTATTTCAACTGATGGCTTTTTGTCTATTTATAGCAAGTAAAAGAAAAAGGTTTTTGATTGAATTACTTAAAGCTGTAACTTAAAGCGTGTTACACTGTGGGACATTGAATCTGTTCCTCCTGCTCTTTATCTGTGTGATTGGGTGTGTTGATACCGAGCTTCCTCTCTGGCTCCTCTGGCTCTTACGGTTTGTCCATCTGCAAAAGTGATGTCTCATTCAAAATCTCATTACGCTATTTCCATTAAGATAATATGGGCTGAACAAACAGGTTGTGTTAGGGAATGAGCTGGCATCTCCTCCTGTCACTCACGGGGGGAAGATGACATTGATCAATGTCGTCTGGAAATGGGTACACGTTTAATGATAAGAGATTTGTTAGAGGCCTTTTCGGGAAGCAGAAGGGTTCAACGCCTCGAAATATTTCTGATCGATATCACTTTTAAGTCCCTACATCATTTTCGGTTTCCTCTAAGAACAATGAACTGTGTCATATATACAAGATTTCACTTCTTTTGTCTGATTTGTCACTATTTTTAGACTCCAGAATCACGATAAATCTTTTGGGATTAATGAACTCATTAGAAGAAGATTACAAATGTGTGCCCTTCACCTCCTGATTTACACACCGCACGATGAGCTTTTTGAGATTTCTCAGATGATATTTGTCTTTCTACATTCCGATAACGGCAGAAAAATAACAGTTTGTTTTCTTAATAGCAGCGCAAACCTCTGTTTATCGGCACACATTCAATTTCCGCACTAATATCTCGAGCGGTGTCCTCGTCAGCTGCATTTTGTCGACTCGTACTAAAGAGGTTTGTATTTATCGAAGATAAGAAGTCACTAAGCAGATAGCTAGTGGAGTGGAGTCCTGAGCCGCCTGTTTTTATCGCAGTCAGATTGTTTACAGGGCCGGTGAGGAGCGCAGCAGTCAGACATCGCCCCGCGCTATTTTGGTCCACCATCGGGTCATTTTAAATTTCATGCATTTGAAATCATTGGCGTGTGTCTGATTTGTTCCCTGCGATTTCACCCAGAGGCTGTTGTGGTTTGCAGTTGTTTACATTCACTTTCCTCGCCTGTTCAGATATTGCTCTTCCTTCCATGGCGTCAATAAACACCGCTATCTCCATCGGGCCAGATCGTGATACCTTTTGAGCGAGCGGCAGAAAGAAGAGCCGACTTTTGTGCGGAATAGAGGGGACCTTTTGGACGATTAAGGGTTGGACCACAAACAATCACCTTTTGATGCCGGTAAAACCCTTAAATACGCACACAGCTATTCTCAGTATTGTTTTGGCTTTTAATCCTATTTAATCTGTGTTCATCATGGGATTGTCAAAGCTTACTGTAGCTTCTACATCTTACCGCGCTGGGGATAAAGAACAAGCCAGCTGGTGCGGGGAACTGTCCAATTAGGCGAAGAACCGCCTTTTCTCCTCGGGGCCGAGCCACTCTCGGGGGCCTTTGAGCGAGCCTGTTGCCATGGCGCCGCGACCCGGGCGAGGAAGACATAACTTTATCCACACGCTAGATCAGCCTGCAAGGCTCCCCGTCAATAACACAACACATTCCTCATCACCCACTCATCGCCGTTCAGGTGTACTGAACGTTGCTCTCCAGGCTATCGCGCTGCACGTCACCTCGGTGATGTTTACGACGTTACTGAGATGCTCAGCTGGAGTCATGACCACTGCATCACCTGCGGGTTGGGGAGGGGGGGGGGTCGAGACCGTTCTCACACTAATCAGAAACGTCCTCGGTGAGAAGCACGCCGGTTCTTTGGCTGGGTGACCTTTAGCCTTTCTCTGTGGAGGCACTGCATGTGTGAGAAGCGTACGGATGGAGAGCTAATCGCAGAGAGAGACCCCAAAGGCGAAAGGCCTCCTGGCACGTGAAGCGCATACTGAGCTCTCGAGGAGCCTCGTTATACAATTAGTGGCGTCCTGTTTTCCCTCTCGCTGGACAGCTGGGCAGCTAAGTTGTTTGTGGATCAATAGTTTAGCTTCCTACAGGCTCCGCGGAGTGAGAGAAGTGCAGTTCAACCCGAGAAATCCCATTACCTTTGGCAGACACCGGAAGCATAGCACTGGGGGCCTCAGCAAGAGCCATCGCTATGCCCATTATTCATTCTTTCTAGTTTGTTTACCTGCAACCGTGCTGATTTCATTCCTGTGTTATACAATTTCCTTCGATTTCCAGTCTTGTTGCAATACAGTTCCACCCATAGTTGTTCCATTTGGTGCTATTTTTCTGAGAGTAATGCATTTATGCGCTGTATTTTTAACTCCTGCAGAGAATGCTGTCATCTGCAGGACGCTGAGAGATCGATGGAAAGTTGTGCCAGCAGATTGAATGTTAATGCTGCCGAGCAGAGCCTGGCTGCAGCCTGTCTGTATTGATCCAGCACTTATTTAAAAATGCCTGTTGTTTTTTTTGCAGTTTGGCTCTTTTAGTTTGTGTGAAAAGCAGAGAGAGAGAGAAAAGGGATGGGAAGGAAGGGGAAGGGAGAAGGGCAGTATAATGAGAAACGGAGAAGAACAAAACATTTGGAGCTTTCCCTTCATTCCTTAGATCAGCGTAACCAGGAATAAAAGCTGTGGCTGGTGCGAGCTCTGGGCTGCGGGCCGCCGCTGTCCTCTCCTGGCTCCTGTGTTGCTGGCGCCGCTTGTGTTCCCCTGGTCAGCGTCCGAGCCCCTGGGGCCCCCCGGGCCTGCGTCTCGAACATGAAGAGCCCATTGATGTGGCCGAAATTAGCATTCGCTGTAGGCGAGCACCACGACAAACAGGTTGGTTTCGCGCTTTCGTACGGACAAACCTGTTCGCTCTGCATCACCTCTGAGGGTCTCGAAATCGACCCGCTTAGCTGGCTAATGAGTGTGGATGAAAGGGGGTGGCAAAGAGTGCTCCTGGACCTTCTCAGTCCAAGCTGTGTGCCATTTGTATAAACCCCCAGCCCTGCCAACGGACCCGTCAGGGAAACTCTGTCACATCTGGCACACAAACTCGCAAGGTGATGTAACCACCTGCGTCATGTGTTCGCGTCAGGCGCCAACAGCTTCCCCACGAAATGACCTGACACATCTCAGGACAAAGGTTGTCCTCCATCATGATCTGAACGCAGCATTTTGAGGGAATCTGGCCGACTTGTGCTGGAAATTTGTGCCCTAATTATGCTGCGGATCTGTTTTCCTTGGCTCGGTTTGTTTGCTGTAGGAGCTTTTTTGTTGCAATCGGTTAATTCACACTGCTGAAATGATCCCTCACAATTTTGCCAAGCAGCATCTGATTGGTACCAGACATACTGCACGTACGTTGTGCGTTCCGGCCAAACTGTAAATATAATTCATATGAGCAGTAAGCAGCTGCTTCCCCTTTTATTCTCATTACTGGACGGCGCCCAGGCTGAGGGACGTGCCAAAGATCACGACATCAACTCCATGCCCGACTGAGACAATCCCCCACCGAAACAAGCCACGCAGGAATATGAATACGGCATTTGTTCAGAGTTCAGTTGGGCACGGAGGTGGACTCCTTCCATACTGTCTGTGCGGGCCTCGCGGGTAAATGTGTCAGTGGTATAGTGGCCGGTGTCACCGGTCGGATTATTCATGAGGAAGGTGTAATGACAGCGAGCGGAGGAAAGGGCATCCAGAGGTGAATCTGAGTGGGAGAACCGTGTGTGTGGGAGCACCGAACCCACACACACACACACACACACACACACACACGCATTTGCAGCGCTCTGACTCTTATCTGCAACACACAGCTCCACTCATGCT
The DNA here is from genome assembly GCA_021346845.1 of Apeltes quadracus. NCBI lineage: Eukaryota > Metazoa > Chordata > Actinopteri > Perciformes > Gasterosteidae > Apeltes > Apeltes quadracus. Next base: position 15,260,692 of record CM037935.1, read on the forward strand.
GCACACACAGGGCCGTGGTGTGTGGAGGACAGAAGGAGCGAAGGGCACAGCGTCGAAGCCAAGCAAGCACACACACACACACACACACACACACACACACACAGACCCCATCTGCACACTCACAAGCACACGCATGGTTGCACACTGGCTTGAAAGAGGAGGGGTCGTGCTTTTCTTAATTCCCCTGCAACAGAGGGCAACAAGACAAAACAAAACGTGGCTCTTCTTCATGAATGTAGAGGGGTGGGAAGAACTCCGGGTCAAGAGAAGCTTCCATGGACGACATCTTTCCAAATGCAATGAAATGAAGAGGTAGCAGAAATGTACCTTCTGGTGTTGTCGCAGCACGGCGTCTTGTTGTTGCCATGAGGTTGCCAGGCTTACCTTTGATTACCTCTGTCCAGAGCCAGGCGAGCTGTTTCCCTCTGCTTCCAGCCTCTTTACCGTCTCTGACCTAGAAAAGGGTATCAATTGTATTCAACACTGAACCCGTTTTGCAATCAATTGAACGGCGTACAATACAATATTCACGGTGAAATAGGTCATGAAAGTAGTACTCGAAAAACCACTGCTCAGTGCTGTCGCTTTACTTATTTACCGGCATGAATAAAACCCAACACAATTCGAGGTGAAAGGGCCCCGTGAGTACTCTTTGAGCAGTCAAGCAAAAGCCTCTTTTTGAAGCATAATATATGAAAAGTCTCTTAACCTAGTTTGGCACTGAGGCTGCTGCCGTAGAGAACACAAGCTTGATTGGGAACGGGAGCTGCGTGGGTTTTTTATCTCAGCCGAGTCTTCTGCAGCCGTCGGACTCACTGTGCTCCATAACAGCTTCGTAACAGCGGGGAGGATTTCATAACGTGTTGTGATGATCTAAATGCCAGAAAGCTCCTACACATCGGCGGCTCCTTATGCTCCTTACGTAGGTAAGCCATGAGAGGACCGGGCGGTTTTGCACTCGAAAATGTCACTGCCTTGAAGAGACAGCACATTATCCTCATCTGGGCTGCAGACTTCTCTTCACCTTCGTTTGATCACGGTCTGGCAACAAGACCCAAGCGCTCTTTTTCAGCACCAGTGTTCTTCTCTGTTGTTTGAGCGGGCACCTGTTCTGCCTTATGAGCAACGATCGCACGGCGTGACTTGGCCAAAAAGGCACGCGATGACTCAGGTCTTTGCCCAGGCGGTGCCTCGTCGTCAGTCGGCGCACACACTGCTTTTTCCACAGGCCGTCTGACCGCGGCCATGTGCCCAGCGCCAAACCCGGCACACTGGGTTTGTTGATATGGACACTGTGTCCCGAACGGGGGGAGAAGTGTTTATCTACTCTGCAATACCCCTACATGCACAAATGAACGGAATATCTCAAGTAATACAGAAAAAAAATCAACCAACACAGAATTATTCAATTAAACGAGATGTAATATGTCAGCAAATATGTACTGTCCTATGTAGCGCCATCCATCACTCCCATGCAAACTGTTTTAAACAGTATATGCAGCTCTTCAAGGAGGGAGTCAAATGCACCCACTGAGAGACACTGTGAAGGGGACGAAGACTTCCTGATGGGTGACTAATACAGTACGGCAGTCAACGGTTTCACAGAGCAGGCTTTGTCTTGTGAAGACTTTCAACTCGGGGGGACGTTTCTGAGCCTCTTGTGGGAACCGTTCAGCCCTGAAGAGCCTCTGCAGAAGTATCAGAAGGAGAAATCGCTCATCTCGTTTGGGAGAATCCTGAAATCATGTGAGTAAGGACATTTGTTTTAAGGCTCCTCGTTGCGTTCCCTAGTTAATCTCTTCAGTAAGATCGTGTCTTTACGTTTCACGACCCAACCGAAACGTTTCTTTTGGGATTTGTTCAGATGGAATTGGTTTACAGAATGCAGAATCAAACGGTACCAAAGTAAACTGTCGTGCACTCTAGGGATGAATTAAAAAGGGCATGTTCATATTTTTTCTCTCCACCTTTGAGAGAAATTGGAAATTAGGGAGAATCAGAAGTAAACAAATACAGAGCACTCACATAACAATGTGAATAAAGCTGCATCCAGGGGTTTCTCTACAGGACCGGATGCTGCTGCGGGAGACAAATTGCTCTTACACAAACAAACTGCAGTGGAAAATATTTTCCATTACTGCAAGCAACTCAAAGGCCTGTTGCAAAACATGTCCAGGTTCTTTCGCTAGAACTGACGAGTACTTGGCGTTGAAGGCTGACTCCTCCTGATCTTGAGGAGGAGGGAGGGGGGGGGAGGGAGGGTCCGACATCCACAGGTCATCTGTTGACAGCAGGAAAAACACAGAACAGCACACGCGTTGGTAGGAAGCGGTGGGGAAAACAAACCACTAAGTGCAGCAGCGGAGTCAAAGGAGGTTTCCTTCAGTAATCATGCTAATCCCGCGCTGCAGTCATACTGAGGTATTCAGCAGCGTACTGGCGAAAAAATCAATCCGGTGCGATTGATCGAGCCTCGCTTTCCCCAGATTCACCTGAGCTTTACTGCCGAACGTTGATGGATCCCCCGAGGGATTCCATCTCTCAGGCATCGCTCCGTGTACTCAGGCCCAACAGGTGAATCGATTTATGAACGGAAATAATCGGTTGATGTCCACAAAGACATCGCCTTGTTTGACCCGGTGATCTTTTACCGCCTTTTTTGTGTGTCGGAGTGGCCTTTACAGTGTCACGTAAACTCTTTCTTGCATGCAGTTTGTTCTGACTGCTGTCAGACTTGGATGATGAAGACGAAATAGCTCAGAGGTGAGATGTTGATTGTTTAGAGGAAAGAAGAATGTGGGACGCTTGCTGACCTGGACGCTGTAGCATCACGATAGGCTCAATGCTTTGACACATGTTCAGTTCCATCCTCTATTATTAGAGGGGAGTTTATTCAGTTTATTCCATGTTGAGAATCTTTCCAACTATTGACAGGTTATCAATGTGTGTTGCATTGGGGGTGATTGCAACTCTGTTTAGAGACTAAGTGGGATTTTTTTCCCTCTTCTTCCCTCGTTTCCTGGAATGATGTGTCATTCATCCACATCTGAGGATTCGGGAAATAGTAAGAAAATATCAGCGGAACTTAGTATCAGGTTCTTAAAGCGGCAAATGGATCCCCGCTGCCTATTGGCTGCGTTTTCATCAATCTACAGTGGCATTGGGAGTTAAAAGGCCTCCCGGGCTTCAGCAAATTAAATTGAAATCATCACTCCGAAAGCTTCAGCACGTCAAGTGCAGGCGTCCGTCTTTCTGCCCACGTGCTTCTCCTACAGGCTGCAGAAGGTGGATGAAGCTGCAGGCTTCTCTGCAGGGACAGATGCCGCTGAGAGGAGAGCAAACAAGAAACAGATCTGTCCGTTTGGCAGATCCAATCCAGACACATTGTCGTTGAACAAACACACAGCTGCACGGTGCAGAGCGGGCCGTCAGCATCCTCGTGATGAACGGGCTTCGGTTTCAAACGCTGTGCTGTCGGAGGGAAACAGATTGTGTCTCGTTTATGTATTGACAATGTTTGCATGTGAGGGCGAGAGAGAGAGAGAGAGAGAGAGAGAGAGAGAGTGAGAGTCATATCTAAGATGCAGCGGGACACATGAACAGGGGAGCCGTGTGCTGTGACCCTGTTCGCTAATTAAGTGTCAGACCTATTTTTCCACTCCAGAGAAAAATGCTCGTATCTCAGGGCTTAAATTGCCAGAAGGCACTACTAGTGTCTATACTGTCCTAAATGATATTACTTATAATATCTCGATACTAGATTTAACACTTTGTAAGCAGAAAACCGGCAATACAGATATTCCAAATTGGCCTGGCCTAATAGTTCATGTTATCGTCCATATTGATATTCACACAATTGTTTGGGAATACCGGCCCGGGCTGTAATCCTGTCTGGGTTTGGTCACATGACTCCTACTTTTAGAGAGACATTGTATAGAAAGAGACCATGTTTTCTTTTTCCTCTCCGTTAGCATCAATCGAACATTGCTTGCCTTTTTATTACATTCAAGGGTTGAGTTGAAAATGTGTTGTCCTGACATGTTTTATCGTGTCTCTCTGCATCGAGCTGCCCACAAAAATACATTCTATGTGTTTTGTTCAGCGAGCATGAAGATCGGCCTATTTAATGACGCCGTCCCGCGTTTCTCATTACGCAACGTTTCCTGAAGCAAAGAGCGCAACTCACTGACCCTTCATCTCAAGACTCCTAAATCCACAGACGCTGCTGCTTTAGGTGAAAAACAGCGATCTGGTTTATCCGCCATGTACATTGTTGTATTTTGATGCTGCAGGGCATAATTCATTGTTTGTCTGGTCCTTCAAAAGAGCTGCATGGTTTGTGTGAGACATGTTAAGTCACTTGAATGCCAATGTTGACCTATATATACATGACAACCTGGGTCAAAGGATGGGCAGGCTGGCCACGGCACAGATATCTGCGCTAATGAGCCTTAATGTAGCCCCCAGTGGCACAAAATGAGCCGCAGTATGGCACACGCTCATGGCCTAGAAGAGACTGATATGATGACAAAGTGTCGCTGTTTCCTCTTTGTTGTGGAACCCCACGCAGGAAAACCGCACATTCCAGATTAGACACGTCCCAATTCTTAATCAAATAATCCATATTGTTCAAGGCTTTTTCAGTTGTACAAAAGAAGATTGACGTGAAGAAGGATGCAGAGAATTCAGTGTGACAATAAGCCTTATTATCTATGCTTTGATGACTTCTCCGGGGGCAGCAATCAATACAGCTCGACAGGCGCTACACGCGCGCAGGGCCCACGGCAGGAAGCGGATATCTCCAAGCCATCCATCATGGAGGAGAGGAGGGGTGACAGGAGTATGAAAAAGAAGGAAAGACAGGACAGACAAGAGGGTGGAAATAGTGGCAATAGAGGTGTAAGAGGGGGAGTAAGTGAAAACAGGAGTTGATGCACAAGAAAAGTGCAGGAGGAAAAGGGGATGAAGGTGGAGATTGCAGCCGAGCAGGGGGGCCTCACAGTGGTGGTTGTTGTTGTTGTTGTTGTTACTGAGGCTGATTTGATTTTCTCCCCGGTGTGGTTAAGATGTTCATTTCCAGCTGAGAGAACGCAGGAAAAAAGAGCTGGCCTTCTTGTATTTGTCCCGTCGCAGCATCCCTCACACCGTACGTCTCCAGCCATGCCGTTGCATATTTTCCTTCCCCGTGTGACTGCCATGCCTCCCTGTAAAACACACATATGCCGCCCCACCCCCGTCCCCTCTCTCACTCGCTCTCTCCTCACTCCCATCCCTGTCGCGCCTTCCTTGCTCCCCCCCCCCCCCCCCTTCCCCGTGCTATGAGGTCACAGATGGGAAGGCCTATGATTTGACGGCTAAATAAGTGTGTGATGGTGGGGGCTCCTGCCCCCCAAGTAACTGCGATAGAAGGGATGGGGGGGGGAGGGAGGGATGCAATGACAGCGGTTGCTAACCAGCACTAGCAGACTAGCAGCTTTATCCTGAGGCGCGCTGTAGCAGGGAGATACACAGCCGGTTCCACATGCGGCCAACTCAACGCTCGGAGGGCTGCAGCTGAAGGGCCGTCGGGCCGTCGGGCCGTCGGGGCGCGTCTCTCTGCCCGCACCCCAGGCCGGTGTGCGCCGAAACTAGGTAGGTGGCAGAGTGGGCTCAGTGTTTGCTCTTTGAATGTGTGTGTGTGTGTGTGCTGTGAAGAAGAGCCGGAGCAAAGTTTTGCCAGCTACTCCTGGGTTATTGCTGTGGGCTGCGTGTGTGGTCACTGAATTTGTGTCTGTTTGCATATGGTGCTTCATGTGGCAATAGTAATTAGTACATTTCTTCTCTACTTGAGGCAGTACAGCACATGTTTCGCCGCCATGGCAGCAGTTCATCAAGACGATTTGAATCCAAATATCGCAAAAGAGTGGAGAACACACACACGCACACACGCAAACACAGAATTACAAGGACAAACATTAGCATATTGCATAACCAAACAAATCCTTTTGGATTTTTGATTTTCAGGGGCTTGAAAGAAGCTGTTTTTATTTAATTTCCCTTATCAAGTGATCAAGATAATCATATTGTGCTCCAATCTCTATGCCAACCCCAGAGAAACGAGAAAAGCGCTCGCCATGAGAGCTGAACTTCTTCCATTCACGCAAACCTCTCGGCACTTCTCATATTAACGGCAACACAAAAGCTCTTTTGGGCAGGTTGGACCCAAATGGGGCCCTTCTCCTAAGTCACAAGTTGGCCAGCTTTTAGTGCTCCTATTCTCTCTGAATGACTCACTGGGGCACCAAAGAAAGGATCCCATCCGGGCAATCGGGGAGATGTACTTAATGGCTTAATCTCAAGCCGCGGAGAGAAATTAGGCGTGTTATGTCCCTTTATCAATCAACCCTCAACAGCAGCAGTGCAGCCTGTCAGTTCGTTAACGCAGTAACACGTTGGGATTCACTGGCCTGTTTTTAACCTGCAGTGTATAAGGGGACAGTGCCGTTCCTTTTGTGCCTTCGGTCTCCTCGTTGCACTGCTGACGGGCTGATGAATGTGATCGTAGGCAGCAGAAACCGACGGACATCTGAAGGCAGAAAGACTTACCACAAGTGAGGCTCACATGGCTTCCATCACTGGTAAATATTTTAATCTAGTCCGTGTCAACACCAGATGTAGTTAAACGGTATTTGCAGTGCAGCAAATGGAGCAAAATGTGGGTGGATTTTAACGATGTCACGGATGACTTAGCTTCGGATTTCAGCATTTAGATACTTTAGATAATTGTTGAGTGGTGGATGGTTTCTCATTCAATTCATTATCATCTGAAATGAATCCCAGTTTAATTTGAACATAATACCAAGTTGTTAATGGAAAACTCGTTATGCACATTAAGAACGGGTTTTGAATTTCACTGTCACAGGCTTTCTCTGCACGTTCTGCTTGCCTTTTTTCTGCAGCCGTGATCAGAATGTGTGCAGGTATAAAATGGAATGTGACTGCATTTGTTGTGGCAGACGAACGTGTCGACGGTGAAAGTAGTTTTTTGGCTGCATGGCCAACTTGTTTCCACAAGTTATTTTTAAGACAATAGTTGTATAGCAAAAAGATGACGTGTGGTCAGAGCGGCATTGTGACTCTGAATGTAACGGAACTGAAGACAGACGTGAGAAAAGGATCCTCTTTTATTCCCGTCCGTGAGGTTGTGCTGAGTCAGAAAAAGCTGGAGCAATTCATCCAGCCAGACGGCGGCGTTCTGCTCTGCCGCCGCTCTCTGGCCCGCTCCACATGCTGCTGACATATTTCTATCTGCTTTGATTAACCGGGGAGCTCATCGTCTATGAAAAGTAGCAGAGGACCTGCTAATAAGAGGAAATTATACTTCATGCTTCTTTGCGCAACTCTCCTGACTGGCGAGCGGCGACAGGCCCTGCTACTCTTAATGGAACCCATTAGGTGGGATTTGGTCTGGAGCCTCCTCAACAGCTCTCCTCTTGACCCTAAACCATTAGCTTTGATGACTTGAAGGTTAAGTGCACACATTTCTAGATTCCAGATTTCCTTAGGAACGTTTTAGTACAAAAAACTGCTATGACCTTTTATCTGCTTTTAGCACCAAAACACACTGCTCTAACCATTTGGCCTCCGTAATCTCTTTTATTTTCTGTAATCACTTTTGTAAGTTGAGTGACCCACAATGGCGATGTTACTCACAGCTTTAGATATTACTGGTTCTTTTGCTGTATTTTATAATTCTCCGATGCTGTCTGGGTCATTCCCAATCCCTCCATGACACAACTTAAGGCCCTTAAGGAGTGTGTCTTATCAAATAGGATTCATTTTCTTCCTTTAGCGTCAGCTGGACATAAATCACACAGTGAGGAAGATAGTAAAAGGGTATCTGGACCTCTGTATAATCAAGCGATCAATTCAATTCATTGCCCTTTTCTTGTCCCAGCACAAAGCATTTGGCAATTTATCTTGTCGCCAAATCTGGCTGGGCTAAAAATGCTGCAGCATATGTTAATACCAAACTAAAGCTTTTTAAAAGTCAGAAGATTTTGTTTCGTGGGCCGCACAAGGCTCCAAATCTCCTAAATCTTCTCGTACCAAATCCCTGGACCACTTGCTCGGCATGTTGCAAGTTAACACAGCCCAAAGGCCCGAATGAATCACCATTTGACTCGTTTACATTTACGTATATGAGTGTCTGGTGGTGTTGGCGTACAGTCTGAGCTTTGTTTGCTCTGCAGGGATCCTGCCTGCCTGTTTCCTGACCCTAGAGGCGAACAGGTCCACGATGGAGGATTCTCTCTGCAGACCTCGTGCGGGGCTCAGAGCCCTGCTTAAGGCAAATTCACTTTTAACTTAACAAACTCACTAAAGAAACGCATTGGCTTTCTTTCTTAAGAGGAATAGAGTAAGAGAAGGGAAAAACAAAAGGCAAAAAAAAACACTTCTTAAATTTCTTTGGCTTAGCATGCCATTTCTTGTCATTTTCAGTTTCTCGCATCTTTTCCAGAAGAAGAATAGTTTTCTGTACGACGGGAGACGAATCCCTGACACGTGTGGCCCGCTGTCGAGCTAATGACGACAGTGATGGTGGGTGGGGTAAATTTAGAAATGTTGCATGTCTGTATTTTGGATTTTCTTTTGCTTGTGTGTGTGTGGGGGGGCTTAAAAGATTAAACCACAGGCCGTCCACGGGGAGGAGAGAAGACCCCCTGTGTGGAGCCCTCCCACTGGAGGGACTCTTCTTCCCCGGCGTCCCATTTGCATGTCTCTCCCTGTCCTGCTCGGAGGAATCAGCCTTCGTCCCTCCCTCTCTCTTGCTCGTTGCTGACGCGGACAAAGGAGCCGAGTATTTAGGACATTTGGCAGGCTACGTTGGAGGCGATGGGGGGCGCGGGGCTGCTAAGTAGCTCATGTCGTCACACAGCCGCTGGCATGAAGAGGCCCAAGGTAAGCACTGTGCAGAGCCGCTGCGCACACTCCCTTGTAGATTCGGTAACCTCCTCCTCGTCCTCCTCCTCGTCCTCTTCTGGACCACGCAATCAAACATTCAGTTGGTTAAGTTAATCCGTAGCCTAATGTTGGATTCACACCCTCTAATCCTGTAAGGGGATGAATGGGATAGGTTGTTGGGGAAGGTTGGACTCGTTTTGTTGTGGCCTAAATGCGCGGCATTCACACTTTCCCTCTGAAATCTTCCCTTTGTGGAATCTAAAACTGGTCATTGTTTTTGCACTAATTGCAATGTATGGACTCTTCTTCCTTGGGCCATTGTCATCAATTTTAAGATTCCCTCCGTCTCTCAGTAATGGCTGTTATTTACAGCCGAGTGCACAGCGATCAGTGAAGGCGAGTCGCTGCTCTCCTGTAGAAGTAAGTACCTTTTATTGAACAGATGTTGCATGAAACAATTAAGTTAAGCACTCTCTCTGGATAGAGTGCACGTCTCCTCTGACCTTTGCCTAAATGGCTTCATTTATCATGGATGACGGGTCACACTTTCCATACGTGGAAGCTCGTATTCCATATCTTTCCCTTGTGTTATATTCTGACATAGAATGAATCACACTCTTTGATGGCTCTTGTTTTGAAAGGTTAACAAATTTGTTTGTTACGATAAATAACACCAACGTAAAAACAACTGATTTTTATGATGTAAAAGAGATTTTGGTGATGTATCTAAACTACAATGGTATTATACGTAGATTAGATATAGATGCATGCTCTGCTCTAACATTTAGTCCTTTTGGAAACTTCAGAAAATGTGGTTGCATTTGAAATAATATACTTAATTATACGTAATTGAGTTACCATTCATTATTTCATCAAATTGAATCCTATCTTTGTTCCGCCACTAGATTGACCCATTGTCAACAAATGCTTGCTTCGATCCTGACAGAGAAAGAAAGTAACTATTATTACGATTAAATCAATTAATGGAAAAAAAGGTCTACGATTCTGTTAAATGTTACCATGTGAACATCCAATTGAATGGGGAATGACTAATGAGCGGTTTCCAGAAATGGAAAAGGGGGTCTTGTGTTAACTGCTGCAGTTGGGATAAATAGCTTTTTATTAGCATTAGATGAGAGAGCGAGAGAAAGAGAGTCACTGTGAACTCTGCAGCTGGATGACATCATGAATAATACTGTACTTCCCACTGAGACATTCTGCCTAATCTCTGAGTTTAGGGGGCAGTTTGGGGTATGAGATGGCAATCAGCACAACTGGTGAATAAACTCTAAATTCATACCTCACTTACACAAAAGTAGATAGAAGAATTGAATAGATAGTTGCAACACAATATATGTTGCAAGGGGCCTTTCCATTAAACGACAATGTATGTTGAGATGTTCTTGTGATTTGTAATGAGTCCATGTTCAATCCTACTGCACTTTTGTTTTAAGTAAATTAATATGACACACCGATTGGACAGTTTCTCATTTCAGAGAACAAGATTTCCGCCACTTAAAGAAGGCTCTTGCTTAAAGAAAAAGATGAAAAGTGAATTTGCACGGCAGTTACCAACTGAAAAATGGACCTTTTTGAAAAGTTCCTGCATAGCAACAGTGGACGCGTGCAACACAAAGCAAAGGAGGCCTTTTCATTTCTGCAGGTGTTGCTGTGTGTGTCTCCGCATCCTCTATGTAATAGGCCCATATGTCCGTATCCTTTATTTGATTGAATCATTGTGTTGGTCTTGTGGGAGATATAAACCCGTCTGTCTGCAGCACAGTCCGGTCTTGTTTTGCACGCAGATTGCGTACAGAAGGAGTGGATCTCTGCGAGCCGAGGGTTGAGGCAACACGCTGTGGCAATGATTTGGTCATGAATAATTTATAAGTAAGCATAAATGTATCCCCACTGCCTTGTGGTGCTATATCACTGTTTCAGCATGAAAATGGAAGGACCACAGCTCGTGTGTCATTCTGGGATGTCTGTGTACAGACCGGGGTCCTCTCAGGTGTCTGATCTCATCAGATGGGATATGATGTGTGCTGTCTTCCATTTCTCGCTTTCCATTTGGGAGCAAGGCATTTGTGCTGAAGTTAGCATTTTGCACATTTTGGCTTCCACCACCAAGGAGACTGTGTAAAATAGAAATATATAGAGGAAGTGGATGTATGCTTCTAAAATTAGAATTGGTTGGTCTGTAACTGGTTTCAAATGTGCCTAATATTTGAATTCTCGATGGTAAAATTCAAGATGCAAACCTCCCTGGTGCTTCAGTGGACAATCAAGAGTTCTTGGATCGGGCTGCAGTATGGCCCGTTTGTGGACAATATCATGAATGTGAATCAGTAAAACAGCGTCTGTCCGGCTCTGGATGAATAAAGCTAAAAGGAGATTAAACAGTAATTTAATCTGGATCTTTTACCGGTTGTTGGGTTGTTCTTACGTTAAAAAACGTATAAAATATAATATAATACAGTACTATGGGTTATGTAGAATATCATAAATAAATTAGACAACCGGGTTCACAAGCTAACATTAATCAAATACATCCAGCAGCATTCTAGAAGTATGTAATCAATAAAGTAAAGATAATATTGTAATAACCACTAACTTTGAAACTGTAATTAATAGGATAATATCAATGTATGGCTATGATTGTGTTTATTGTTGCCTGATCAACCGAAATGACCTCACCTGTAGACCACACCCAGGAGGCGTGAACACTGACTTTCACACCTCTACCAAACCTCCATAAAGGTCGGCAGAGTCCATGGTTCTGGAGTGAGACTGGGGCAAGCAACGAAACAGGCACAAGGGGATGGGCTAGCCCAAGGCCTGTTAGTTTGGGGAGACCAGCAGCATCACCTGAGATGCGATCTTTTTACCGTAACTTTTGTTCTTTAATAAATATTCTTGATTCGAACATCATTCTCAGATGTCTCCTGTTCGTCCGCTGCTTCTTCATTATTTGAACACAACAGTTAGTATATAAAAATTAGAATAAAGTTATAAAATAAAATAAAATCTAAAGTGCACCGGCAAACAGACAAATGAAAGTAATTGTGTGCATGTGCATTGCCAGAAAAGGGACCTCAGCGCGAGCAGCAATGGGCTGATGTTACAAAGAGAACGCTCGGCACAAAAGGCTTGGGGCTGCTGTTCGTTGCCGCCGGTGACGGGGGAGGGGCTTCTCTGGCTGCTCTTCCGAGCAGCGTGACGTTAATGTTCAATTTGTTGCCACTGATGCTCAAAAAGTCTCGTGGAAGTGCGAAATGTCTTGATCAGACGTTTTAGAAGCTTTAAAAGCTAGTGCAGCTTTTTGGATACATATATTTTATGAGTGTATAAAGAATCGTTGCGCTTTTGTTCGCTAAGAATGAGCCCTTCATATCATATCCATCGCCATGTTGCACCAGTAGCCCCCCAACGAACACACCAAACACTGGCTCCAGCCACAGCTTTTGGCCTTTTTTTTTTTTTTTTTTTTACTTTATCATCGCATAGAAAATCCCACAAATTGAATGAAAATGAACCTGACTGAATAACGGGGGGAAAGTAAACAATAACATGTTTCCATGCTTCACTGCTGCTGGAGCTCTCAAACTAGGAATAACGTTTTCTCGCGTCCTGATTAATCCCTGGAATGTCTTGAAGCCTTAAAGGCGTTGAGATTACGGCGGCGCAGCTCCTTGTGCTCGATCCGACGTTTGCAGCCTTGTGGAATTCAGACATGACTTGGACGCCGCGTCTAAGCGCCGCTCATCTTCTCGTCTCCGACTGATTAAGACCAATCCAGCGTTAACCCCATCTGGGCTCCCCCTTTGCAGGATTACTGCGGATCTGTGGTTAATGAGTGATGGTGAAGATGCTAGTGGGGCTGATTGTGTGTGTGATGGGGGCGGGGGTGGGAGCCACGTCTTGTTTTTTTTAAGTCTAGCGCTCTGACCTCTCCCTCCGTCTCCTCGCCCCCCCACATCGCCGGATTTGCCAAAGCTGATGGAGGAAGACGCGTTCATGAAGTCAACCACTTGATTATGCAGCCCGCATTGAACCCGAGCGCAGAGAAGGCGGGGTTTCCCTCACTTTCACTTATCCTACGGGGCCTTTAGGGAATTACGGGGTCAAGGTAGAAGCATAAATGACCGTATTTGCCACTGGAGTGCAGCTGTAAGTTTCTGGCCCCGGCCGCCTCCTTTCTGTGTAAGGTGATTTCTGACTTCAGTGCAATGAGCAGCTGAGAATTCTATGGGGGGTAAAAGGAGAAAAGGGAAAGAGATGAAACGCAGCTGGCACGACCAAGGAGAGGGGTGGGGAGGGGGGGGGGGGGGGGGGGGGGGAAAGAAACCACCCAAAATCAAACTACAAGCAGTAATAGCACTGGCAACGTCCCGGGTGTGATTTATGGGGGGAAGAAATGGCCTTGTTGAGCGCTGTCACTTCTTGGCCTTGTGATTAACTGTGATGACTGGAGCGCTCTTACCACGAGCATTCAGGCTGCTAAAGGTAGGAGGCTCCATTAATACTGATTATAAGAGCAGGCTGCCGGTCTAAGAGCTACTCGTCTGATGTGTTTTCTTTTTTTTTTTACGGTATATCAGTTCTTAATGGACAGTATTGTTTCCTTCACTATCTACTATGATGCTTTAAGGAGGCTCCTTGTCGGCTCCCCTAATCTCCTAACTGCATCTATTAAGATCATTTATGATTCATGAGTTACGGATATACTGTGAGTATTGACATAGCGGTGCAGAAAGGCCCATGAGGGAAGTTTAATGAACTTATTTGATATTGTCTTTGAATTTAAGAGACGAATAAGTGGAATAGATGAGCAGTGAACCAGATTAAAAGGAGGGTTTGCATAGTTCCATTGCTGGTCACTAAATCCCCCCCCCCCCACCACTAACCCACTGTAGCACACTAAACTGCTCCTTTTGAAACGTGTTGCTAGGATACAGGCCGGCGTGAAAGATGAATTCCCTCTCTGTGCGGCTTTCCCGCTGCTGTAGAGCTAAGACACCAACTTGTTGTAGTTGTCTGTTGCGCCTTTGCCCGTTCATCTCAATTCATTTGTGTCTGTGTGTGTTTGGATATTTTGCCCGGGAAGTGCAGGTACGTTTGGCCGAAATATTATACCAGCTCTCTGCTCCATTTGTCGGGTGAACGTTGAGATCTCAATCATGCTGTCACGCTGCGTCTCCACCGGCCGACACCTCAGGCCGCGCACAAAGAATCGATAGTGTCTGCCTCATGTTCAATTACACTCCAATCAACACGCGCCGGTGCAGCACGAATATCGAACCGATGCTCAGAGCATCAGAAAATGAGTATGTGAAGGTGTTAGATTTGGTTGTGAGTAAGAAATAAATTTAAACTACAACTAACACTGAATAAAAAAATGGTAAAACGGGACTGGAGGGGGTGGGATTATTCAAATATCTAGTTTTGTGACGTAACAAACCTTGAGGATTTTGAACAGCTCGTTCAGAGGCTGAAGGCGGGATCAATTCAGAAACCTGTATCTCACTCAAAACAGCATGGATGGATTTTATTTCCAAGTTTGTATGCGTGTGGAAGCACCAGAGACACACAATAACACCCCAAATCCCAGAAAAAGTGATTTTTCCATAATATGGGCCCTTTAAATGTCAAGAGATTTGATAATGATGCAACAAACAGGCTGGCATTTATTCAATCTAATAGATTCGTTAGTATTCTTTCCTTGATTGGCTGTTAATTGTGGCAGTTAAACATGAACATTGGGATTTTGTTGCGCTTTATTTAAAGTCCTTGGTCTATTTCGTGTCCTCTCATATCCGCTGCAAGTGTTTTAATTAAAAACAGATACAACTGATTTTCCACTATGAATGTCACAGGCTCGATGCATTCCATTGAAATGGGATTTCGTCACTGATCATTCAAGAAATTCTTTAATTCTTTTAAGTCATGCTGTGAGCTCGGGGCCACATTGGTCCTTCTATCAACTCGGGGCCAGGGAGGAAAAGCGAGGGGCCTGCTCGGCTACAGCAGCGCTGTGGGTTTTTTCTGGCAGCGGTGGGAATGTCAACCATCAAGCGTCAACCTTTCGAGGAGCAGGTTCCTTGACGGCTGACAGGAAGCAGAGAGACGTTAACGATGCTGCGACGCGTCAAAGCAGCAACCCGGTTGCTGACGCCTGTCATGTGACGCCTACGCTGGCTGATCCCCATGCAATTTCTGCTTTTCGTACCCAAAGCTATTTTGCAAAAATGTCTCCCAACGGATGAATTTACCCTTAATTTTCTGGGGAAATTTTAAACACTACAAAAAAAGATCCGATTATTAAAAAATTGAAGACTTGAGTTTTTCTGTCTATTTTCTTTTATCTCCTAAAGGAAAACCAAGCAGTCCTGCTAATGTTGCATCAGCTGAGCTTCTAACCGTTACCCCACCTGGTGGTCCTCGCTTCAACATCATGCTGCACCTCACCCTGCTCCTCCACCTCCTGGTCCTCCCTCTCACCCCTGCAGGTCAGTAGCCCGTTCCGATGAAAGGGGCTAACTTAATTGGCAAAATGTTTCTTTTCACATACAGTGTTGCTTCTGTCAGATGAAAGTCAACCCTTAAAGGAGCCCTTTCAATGTGTAAAACATCAACAGGAGTTTTACTTTCAGAGAATGCTCCTTTCCCCAGTCATTAGATATTTAAAGGTTTGTCAATGCAGTGTTTCTCACGTCCCCACATTGCAGCTTCTGAATGAAGCGTAAAGCGAAATAATCGAATAATCAGACCTATAAAAGACACAGAGGTATTTTACAGCAAAGCACATTTGCAGCTATTCATCACATTCTGAGCAGAAGGAGGGAAATATATGATCTGCACCTCTTTGAAAGCAGGATGATGATTTTTTTCACATTTCCTGTGCCAAGCGAGATAAACACACCTGTATTTTAAATATTTATAAAGAAGTTCAATATATTGATGTGATTTTCTTTTGGAAAACTGTTACAGATGCATCAATGCATGAGGAGGCACCCGACTTCTATGGAGGTAAGACGGATTATCATAGTTATGGTTACTATAGTGTTTTAAGTGATGAAAATAGATTACTGCAGGTTTTGGCTAGTGTTGAGACACGTTCACACACACACACACACACACACACACACACACACACACACACACACACACACACACACACACACACACACACACACACACACACGCCCATTTTGAAGCCGTTTCTCTTCTCTGCCAGAAACTCTGTTTGATGTCAGCGAGTCCAATGAAAATGTCATTTTCATGCTGTGGTGTTTTATTTATATCGCATCAAATCATAGATGGTGCACCATGGGACCTGTGACAGCGGAGAAAGGCCTGTGACTCACTGGGATGGCTTATTGCACGAGAGCTGACATGAGGGTTTCTTTACACAGGAAGGATTTATCAGGAACTGGTAACCTCCTTGTTTCTTCGTGGGTCATGGTCAGCTGGTTGGGAGTTTCACGCACAGACAAATAGCTCTCATTTGTAAATCTAGTAGAAAGCCAAACATCATTGCTCTTCTTGGTACAAACCTCTGAATAATTGTTCAAAAAATGAACGATGCAGCCAAGTTGAAGTTTTGGGGCAAGTAGGGGAGACGTAACGCCAAATGCCCCGTTCATCTTTTGTACCGTTGTTTGACTCATTGGCTGAAATGCTTTTTTTTTTTCTTGTGTTTTTATTGTATGTCGGTTGCTAACAGTCATCAGTTGCAGCTCTTCTGCCTACTGCAGCCCCTGAGGTGGTAAACCCACAATAACATCTGCCTGTCTGGATGCGTTATGGGACAGACAGTGACAGACTGCTCTCTTTCTCGTGGCCCATAATGGGACGGGATTAATGAAACAAAGCTGTAGCTATTTCTGGGTTTCTCCTTCTCGCGGCTCCACATGAATCCTAATGACGATGGTTCGTGGACATTAGACTGTTCTGGGAAAATTAATCTTGGACCATCGGAGCTTCGGGGCTGTTAGAAGGACCGTGCCTTATTCTGGGGATTCTTTCCCCGGATGGCAGTGAGAATACGTGTTTTTCATTTTTAGTCCAACATTTTGGGAACTAGACTGATTTGTGTATACTTTACAAGAGTCAGTTGGGACGACAGACCCAACTTAATGCCTGCTGCTTTGCGTGTGTCATGTACGCTGTCCGATGGAGCTACAGCTGATGAGCTCCATATGGGGGACGTAGCTGGACTGGCTCCGTCCGCAGGCATCCGATTGGCCGCGGGGCACAATGGTTAGGATATCATGTCCCGTTTGTTTAATCCGTGCGAACAACGACGTCGTGTATAGGTGAGGTTTTACAGTGGGACACGGGCCAGACTGAGGTTGCCAGGCAACCGGCAGAGACCAGTCTAGGGAGTCCCTGCACGGCCAAGGAACAGTCCATAAATAGGCTTCATCGATCTTTTCATCTAACGCCCTGCGTGAAAGTGAATAAATGGCGTTTTTACAAAAGTGTCTGTTGGCAAAGGGAATATCGCATCCTCTAAGCGCAAGTGTGATTTCTCAAAAGGTGCCAACCTTTTTAAATATAAAAAAAAATCCAATAAAAGCTGTAGCACTCTACTTTTCCCAAAAATACTATAGAGAGCAGTTTTTCGTTGACTCTGCTGCGTTTCCCTGGGAAAGAAATACAGCGGAGGCAGACTGCCAGCGAGGGGTAATCTGGAAGAAAAGAAGGCTTTCTGATTGGTTGCTCGGGAACACGCTGGGATGCTGCATGCAGGCCGAATTAGTCGGGCGAGTCAGTAAGGTTCTTTTTTTCGGCGGGATTTATATCTGCTGCTTTATAAAGCGTCGGCCATATGTAACTTTTACACTGTGTGTGTCTCCCCTCTTTCTCTCCAGAAATAACACGGCATGAGACGGCTAGCGCTCTGCTAATGCTGTCACTCCGCACTTTTAAAAGTGAAAAAATGCTGTTTGAGCTTTAAAAATGAGAAACCTTTGTCAAGAGGAAGGCGCCTCGGTAGGCGGTGGCAGCGGATTGCACTTCTCCTCGAAGGTCAGATGGTGGCGTAGGTGGCCCTCCAGCTGGGAGAAGGAGTGGACTGCTTCTCCTTCAGTCCATAGCAACACTCCTGCAGATCATTCTGCTGTGAAAGCGAACATCAATCAAATGATCACATGAAAATGTTCTTAGTTCTTGAATAACTTCTCAGGTGTGCAGCCGTCGAGGTCATGACCTTGTTGAGCTTGAGAAAGTGGGTGTTTTGGTTTGAGGGTTCATTCAACGGCTCCAATGCTAATGAAACTGGCAAAAGCAGGCAAACAATTTGTTCAGTGGTGGTTGCAGATTGTGAAACGTGCCTGATTAAACTGCCAAAGGTTTTAGTGATTGAACGCGCCGGACATCCATCTGCCGAACATCTGAGAAGCAGATGGAATTGTTTTTGTCTGCGATTGTATAAAACCTCAGTTATTAACGCAAACTGTGTTATGAAACATCTGGAGTTTAAAGTTCACCCTCTCATGTTTAGCGTTTGAATACCTGTGCTCTGTTTCCGCCATCAACTCCAGGAATAATTTGTGATTGAACAGCTGGCTTCCACACCGACGGGCACCGTCATGTCCACACTCAAATTGGTCCTCATTCATTTAACATGAAAGAGTAGATTTCCACCCGAGGGACAGTTTAGTTGGCCACCATGCCTCAAGGGCTTGTGGGTAATTATTGCCACAGCGTGCTTTTGGGTGCCTCCAGAAAACGTGTTATCCGACCCCCATTGCACCCGGAACCCGCAGCTGTGCGTGGTGTTAAATTCATAAAATGATTAAGGTTCCTCTGGGAATGTCATTAATTACGTGACTATTTAAATGTGAAACCACATTTATTTTGCTAAAAAGGGAATTACATGAAACAAACGGCTGTAAACCTGACAGAAAACAGGAAACGAGAAACGTTATTTAAAAGGACAGATTGTTTTGTTTTGCGTTCTTGCGTCTTTTGCCGACACATCTGTGTCATGCAAAGACAACTCCCGCTGAATAATGTATGTCTCGTTAGGAACTGATGCCGGGGAAGATGGCAGGCTGCTGAAATAACAGCTTTTGTCTAAACTTATTTGCTCTTCAGTTGAATAGGAATCAGTGTTTCATTATAAAAATCTGTCCAGAGAAGTTGTGTGTGTCTGTCATCCCCTTTTGTACAGATGTGGTCTGTAACAGTTTCTGTGTGTGTGTGTGTGTGTGTATGTGTATGTGTATGCACATACACAACGTGTTGCTTGTTAAACAGAGCAATCCACAGTCGAGTCAAAACAAATAAGGGTTTCATGCGAAGGAGAAGATAACAGAGGTGGAAATAGGGGGATGTAGCTGTGGGGAGAGAGATTCCCACATCAGGCACATTTAGGATGAGCGTGTGAGAGAATACGCTGCCCGCTGGAAGTGGAAGGCTTTTTTTGGGAGGGAGAGCGAGTGGGAAAGGACTTGAGTGTTCATGCTGGGGGCTTTCGGAGGCTGCACAGTGGTTCTTTGAGCTCAGAACGGCAATCTAATACAATTTCAGCGTGTTATCGTCTTCTAATTAGCTCCAAACATAAATTGGGACTGATGTAAACGGCTGATGTAAATGTTGTAGTTTTGAAGGCCTCTTGCCTGGTAAACTGCGTAAAGTGGAATAATAACCAATGTTAAAGTTCCTTTGGGGAACCTGGATATGTGTCCTAAATGTGGCATCTATTCAGCAGTTTAGTACATTTCATGTACATTTGCACCAAGTATGGATGAAAGCTGTCCAGTAGTTGAGACAATCCCGGTTGCACTTTAGGATCATCACAAACGCCAGCATGGTCCATTCTCGTGTGGACCGTGAATGTACATGAACAGTTTCATGCCTGCACGTCCTGGAGCCGTGTGGCTACCGCGGCTTAACCGGAAGCTGAGGGCTTTAGAATGGAAGTAGATGAATAAGGAAGTCCAGGAAAGGTACAGAAAGGAGCAGAGCGTGACGGTCGGATATATAGGTTGGAGCGATGGAATGAGGACACAGAGTCAGGGACGGAGAGTCCTGTGTGTGTGTGTGTGTGTGTGTCTCCAGGCCGTGGAGCCTTATGTGGTCCGCTCCAAACACTCCCTTTCACCATCTGTCACAACCCACATTACAGAAAAAAAAAAGGAAGGGAGCGCCACCAGCGCTCGTCTCTCCGACTTTCCCCTCCGACTGCCGTTTCAGCGCTCCCATCTTCCCCCACCCCAACCCCCACATTTATATTTCATATTTACACGCAGAGCATTGAGCTGACACTCATGCAGAGCAATCCGAGTGCAACACTAGAATAGGGTTACTGCTGTAGTATTTTCCCTTCTTTCTGGTTTCTTCATTTCTTCTCCCCCCCTCCCCCACTTAATTTGCCTTCCGACATCCACCGAATGCTCTATTAGCACGAGTTTTAAGTCTCTCTCAGCCTGTGATATTTCAGAGTCCTTGGGATTTGCATTAATGTCGAGCATTCGCACACCGCTGGCTGCCGGAGTGTGTTGGCGGGAGTTGTATAACGTCTTAATTGCCGCCTCCCGGTTGGGGCGCCGCTGCTAACTTGCCAGTCTGGTTACAAGTCGGCCTTCATGCCGGATCATTGGATTTTTAAATCCTTTTGCTTCCCCACATTCATCTTTACTACATGATATTGGAGATTACCGCAGCTCCCTGTTGAGCAGTCGCACATGTTTGTCTGCTGGAATGTATGCGTTTAAAGGCCTTATTGTCTCGTTATTCTTTACATATCATATCAGGAAGGGGAAAATGATCACAGAGCGAATCCTGGTTTCAACGGATCGAATAGAAGCAGGATATTACCGCCTGAAAGGACATTGAGGTGTCAGCTGTGCCGTCTTAGAACTGCGGGACGCCAGAGGAATAACACACGGTCGCACACCCCTCACATTTGTATTCCTGCAGTCACCTCCGTGCACTCATGATCTGAGCGAATAATCAGCGTTCGGGAGCATTTCGGCTCATTGCTTATTCATAGCCTGGCGTTGTGTTTTGCGAGTTTTTCATGCTTTCCGCTCGTCATGTCGTTTCTAATGAGTAATTGGGGCTAATTGCACGCGTGTGTCGAAGGTTTAAACGCCAGCCAGGAATTTTTCATCAAGGACATTCTTCTCCCTGAAATTTGCCTCGGCCTCGGTTTTGGATTATGCTAAATCCCGATAGCATTTCCAGGACTAGGATTTGTATTAGCTGGTATGCTATTAGCACTACGATATGGACTGGCAACAGAAAAAAGTGAGCTGTTCTTTTTTTTCTTTTTTTTTTTAATGGAGCTGCGTCCGAAGTGCCTCCTTCCTGTGAACCAGCAGGTTATTTAACCCGGTCTCGCTTGTTTGTCCGTCGGCAGACGAAGCCACAGGTTACGGGCCGGTGTTTGAGGAGCAGCCGGTGGATACCATCTACCCCGAGGAGTCGCCCGAGGCAAAGATCACCATGAGCTGCCGGGCCCGGGCCAATCCACCTGCCACATACAAGTAACATATGCCCCCCCCCCACGAGCACCGTCTAATTACTACCCGCTGAGGGCTTCCTGTGGGATCTGCCCGTAAATGGCGAGGTCACACAGATGTTGATCCCAGCCATGATGCACATTGTGTCTGTGACTATTCAGCATGGAAGGATTGTGTAATACATTTGCCGCAAATGATTGTGTCATTGTTTAACAACGGGCACAGCTTAGTTTCTTTTTTTTGTTTTTTTTTTGTTAAATGGAAAAATATGATAATCCAGAGAAAGAGGAATAACAAACAGGATGTTCCTGCAGCAGCTGCACTAACAGCACTGACACCATCTCACAACCTCATTTTGCAACTCAAAATCAGGAAAAAAAAAAAAAAAACGAGACGCTTTCGCGTGATCCATTTCAATTTAGATGTAAATGTATGTAAATGACATTGCTTTGCATCCTCCAAGTTGGCTTCACTGCCCAGAATTAGATGCCGAAGGGGGAGGAATCAGCTTTGACCACTGCTGTTTAAAAGGGTCCATCCATGGTTCAGACTTTCAAAACATGGAATTTGCAATTGATATAGAAACGCTTTTTCGAATTTTGGTGATGGAAAGAGTAACTGTGACCTGCTTTTAGAGTCACATGCAAGCTCACTGCTTTCAAAATGCACCACTCTTATTGACCCGATTTCTTTCCCTTGCAGGTGGATGATGGACAACGTGGAAATCGACTTGAACACACAAAGCAGCCACTACGATTTAGTGGGAGGCAACTTGGTGATCAGCAGCCCCATTAAAACCAAACACGTCGGACGGTACCTCTGTCTGGCCACCAACATCTACGGCACCGTCGTCAGCCGAGAGGCTTCAGTCCAGTTTGGATGTAAGTACCTCAGATTGAAAAACCCCTATTCGAGGTTGTGATGATGTGCAGCACCATACAGATCCAAGCGAGAACTCTCCCGCAGCCGTACTTTCATGCATATTAACCGCTGTGAAATTGCAAGGGCAGCTGGGACAAACCATTGGGGTGGAAAGTGCAATTATTGAATGCTTCCTTTAGTGTTGGTTTTTACAGAAGTCGGCTACAGGAGCCGCTCCAACGCGAGCACTCGACGGTGCATTCTGAGCGGCTCTTGAATCAGGAAATGCCTCACAGTCGACCTTTTTGTCCCCCGCCTCTCTCAGACCTCGACCTCTTCTCGTCGGAGGAGAGGGAGTCGGTGTACGTCAAGGAGGGACAGGGCGCGGTGCTGCTCTGCGCTCCCCCGCCACACTACCCAGGTACAGCATGCGACGGCTGAGTGCGCTTCTGCTGTAAAGTGCCCTTTTACAGGTCCGTGTTCGACCTCCATCACCACGTGGCCACGGCGTCGGATTCGATCGAAGTGGGTGGATGGACGTTGGCACAGCAGTTAGCGCTCTTTCCTGTATTGAAATGCCCTTCTTACAGCCCTCTAGGGTACAAAGATAAGGACATCGCAGGCTTTTGTCATTACGAGTTTTAAGCTCCCTCCCACCCCCCCCCCCCCCCCCTCAGTTTGCTGTCATCCACACACTGGTTTCACTTCTCAGTCTGTTAAAAGCAGAAATGTTGTTGGTATGTTGTGCATGTTCTCTTCTAATTTAGCCACAGCCATCATTCCAAAAAGCTGAGCAAACATTTTCCGTATTCATGCTTATGCAAATCTGAAAAACACAGCATCAGAATTACCTCAACAAAGCCAATGCGCTCACAGTATTCCTCTTTTATGCAGCTGCACTTAAGATTTCATCTGAAAGGTCAATGGACACTTGAATAATAAATCCGGCTTGTGCTATTTTTATTTGCACGTTTCTCGTTGAATCCCAGCGGCTCCCTCCAAAGCTTTCGCCGGCCTCGTCCAGGGTCTCGATTGACAGGGTGCCGCTTCTCTTTTTGTGCAGATGAGCTGTCGTTCCGATGGATCCTCAATGAGTTCCCCACCTTCATCCCACTGGACAAGAGGCGCTTTGTCTCCCAGATAACGGGTAACCTCTACATCTCCAAGGTGGACTCCTCCGACAGCGGCAACTACTCCTGCATCGCATCCAGCCAATCCATTTCCAAGAGCGTTTTCTCCAACTACATCCCCCTCGTTCCTCAGGCTGAACGTTAGTAACCCCCTCTCTCATGGTTTCTTCAGTTTCTGTGCTCTTTCAACAGCCACATGAGGTGTGACGTGATGTGTGAGCATAAAGATCCGTTTCAAAAGGACGCTCAAAGACGGGGAGCGAGTTCCTGGCTGTAGCATCACATCGACCGTTTGCAGAGGCCCCTTGTAATCACAGCAGTGCTTGTTTTGAAGGTCACGCCACTGCTGTTGACACACACACACACACACACACACACACACACACTGGCTTTGAGAAAAAGCCATCGTGCTGTAGAACTATTCAACTTTGGTGCAACTTTAGAAGAGCAGAATGCAAACGGAGTAGTTATTGACTCTTTGTATAGAAGTTCAAACCCACAACTAGACGACAATTTCAGCGTTCTAGGTGGTTATGCCACGTTTGATGTTTGATTTTTGACTTCCGGTGTGGCAGACTTGTTTTTCAAAAGTGCCGCTACTAAACACAAAATGAAATGTTTCGTTGTGCCAAGAGAGGTCCGGATGAGAGCAGAGAAATCGACTCCACTTTGCGCCAAACGTTCTAAACCATCCAAACCACTCAAGCTGGTTTCAGAGAGCTTACGTACCTGGATGCTGGATGATTTGAACCCAGATGTCTCAGCAGACCCGTTCTGTTGTTTCCCCTGTCTCACCGCTGATACTCCATGTGAACCTATGCGAGTCTTCATTCTCACCGGCTGATGAAAGAGAGGTTGAGATGTTGAGAAATCAAAGGCACAGCTTGATCCGCGCACGAAATATCGATCCTGACAACCTCGAGATGAAGTCAAGCGAGCGAGTTCCAAGAGACCGACCCAGTTGTGAAGACCCGCTACAACAGCCTGTAACAAACAGGAATACGGGGAGGCTAACCTAAAGGGACATATTATGTTGTACTTATGTGTGCCTCAGCACGACATCTGTGTAAAGAACGCTTACACAGATGTATCTTGTGTGTAATTTGACCCACTAAAGTAATGACTGAAGCCTTGAATCAAACAACAGATAGAAAATCATCACAAAGATATTTGGAAACGTGTCTTGGTTTCGAGCTTAGCGACTGGAAATGGTTTCATCACCCGAGTCATGATTCTGTCTTTTTCTTATTCCTGTTAGGTCCGATCAGGAAATACCCTGCCGACCTCAAAGTGAAGTTCCCAGATACCACGGCTCTGGTCGGGCAGAACCTCAGCTTGGAATGCTTTGCTCTGGGGAAGTAAGTGTGCGAGATCAACGCGCTGCTCTGCTCAACATGTGCACCGGGTCTACTGAAAGGTTTCATCAATATACGATATCCTCCATCTTAAGATCCAATCGTTATTGAAGGGTTCTCAAGGGAGAATGTCAATAAATAAAGATTCAGATTTGTTGTTGTGTCGATTGATAGTAAAATAAGGAAAGGTTACATAAGAGTGATGTATCAATCTCACAAAACAACACAATGAGTTCACCCTTAATGCACACTCAAACGTTGTTTACTGTAGCTAGATTGCCTTTAATTCACGGCCTCTTCCTGCAGCTAAATCATTCATGGAGCATTTTCCAGAAAGTGGAGTACTCGGGGTGCAGCGATGCATTACAAGTTGAAGCTTTCCTGCCTTGAGTATTCTCTCTCTCTCTCTCTCTCTCTTTGCCCTGCCCAGTCCCGTACCCGAGATCCGCTGGATGAAGTTGGGAGGAAAACTTCCATCCAACCACGAGGTGCGGATGGCGGGTGCCAATCTGCACCTGTACAACGTTCAGTTTGAAGACGCGGGCAGCTACCAGTGTGAGGCGGTGAACTCCAGAGGGAAGGACTACCACGCTGCGCGCCTGTCCGTAGAAGGTACACACACACGCCGCACGATGCACCGACTCATCAAGTTCTTTATCCGTCCGGTAAATTCACATGGCGTTCAAATCTCTGCAGCTTTCCCCCAGTGGGTGGAGCACATCAGCAGCACGGAGAAGGACCTGGGCCGAGACTACACCATGTCCTGCACAGCCGGCGGCAAACCCGAACCACGCGTCCGCTGGGTGAAAAACGGACAGCCGGTAAAATTCAAAGTAAGTATGCATAATTTAGTTACAGCTGTAATATAAGCAGAACCCTCTTTGCTCCTGTGGGAGCCTCCCAGGGTCGTTGCTGCAGCAGCACAGCGGTGACAGGAGGCTGGCACTGTCACGTCGGCGGAGCGTACCTGTTGGTGTTGAGTGTGTGCCAGCGTGGGTTGTGTAACCCTCCATAGAAACACCTGTCATCAGGGCCGCCGGATACCCAAGAGACTAGCAATTAACGGCAGCAGAGTGTGGGAGGTTGTTTGATGTGTGCGACTGGATACACCGTTGTGGATTCATGAATTCCTCCCCCGGTCACATAAACCAATCGTCTTTACCTCTGTGGATGTCAACAATGATTGATTTTTAGCCATGACTTTTTTTTTTTTTTTTCTTTCTTTACATTCTTCTGCAGTCTCACCAGAAAGAGATGAGGTTCAGCAGCTTGACGTTCGACGATTCGGGCATGTATCAGTGCATCGCAGAGAATCTCCACGGACTCATATATGCCAATGCAGAGCTGCGTGTTTATGGTGAGTCACACCTGTTCGGGCTGCGGAGTGCAACGTCAGATCTTATGCAGTCGATGCATGTTCTGCTAAATTTTGTGATTTACCGTCCCTCCCCTAGCCTGTGCTCCCACGTTTGAACACAACCCCGTGAAGAGAGTCCTGGCACCTAATAACGGCCGGGTGGTGATCGAATGTCGACCCAAAGCTGCTCCAAAGCCGTCCGTCTCCTGGAGCAAAGACACCGAGCTGCTCCACAACTCCACCAGGCGAGCGGTCTCTTTTATGTCTTCTCATCCGTTCTCTTTGTACAAATATGTTATTCATTCGGGGAGGCTGGTTTAACACTTTGCACTGTAAGTTTTTAATGTAAACACAGCACGAATCCACCTTTCTCATATTAACAACAGGCTGAGTAACTGACTACTAGATGTCTCACTACTCTAGCGGGGCTCCACACATACGTTTTAGTGATTTGAGATCTTTCTGAGGATTTAAATCCTCAGCGTGGTTGTTTGTCACTGCACAGAAGTAGCAGCACACGCTTCATTACAGTCTCCATGGGGGCTGTAGTAGGGTGGAGAAGTGACAGGCATCTGACACGATGCTAGTTTTCATGCAGGGAAATGAGTCTAAATTCAATGCTGCGTCTTTAAGGAGTGTAGTCACATGCAGAACGTGTGTCCAAACTTTTGACGGGTTCCGTAGTTTTCTTCCATGTTTAAAACGTACACATTTTGAGTCCTTTCATCTGGACTTTTGACCTTCGCAGACGTGCTGAATATTTCATGTCGCGGAGCTCTTTCTTGTCAGTGCGAATTGAATTAATTCTGGTTCCCTCTTTTTTTTTTTTTTAGGGTCTTCATCTGGGAGGACGGCAGCCTGGAGATCCTCAACCTGACGCGCGCAGATGAAGGCAGGTACACCTGCTTCGCCGAGAACGACCGGGGGAAGGCCAACAGCACCGGCTCTCTGGTGGTTACAGGCAAGTATGCCAGCAGCTGCGCAGCGACGACTCCCTTCACCCCTCGGGTGGCTCGGGTCCCCTTTGGCCGACGTGGGCCTTTAGCTGTCAAGTTATTTCCGTCACTTCCAGTCCCGCTTGTTGAACAGCCACGGCCTCCACATGTCTGCTGTTGAATTATTACCCCTCTGAGCAGTATGCACCCTGCTTGTGCATATTTAGTCAATACCCAAGGACGGAAGGCCAGACGGGATGAGACACACTCTCCAATAAGGAATGAGGAGAGGACTTGAGTTATGAACCTGTGGTCTCATTGATTAGCAAATAGTGACATTGCGTGATTTCTTTTCTTCTCACATACATATCTCAGCTGTCAAACCCCTCGGCTCATGTAGTTCAAGATGTAAAGCTCTCTTCTGCCCTCTTCTGGACACCTGTGGCCATTGAAGAATTGTAGCGATTTGATGTTTACACCACATTACTTTACCATTGACCCGTTTGCTGTTTTATTCATCCATAAAAATCACTTTTGGGGGACCGACTTCCATGTCTTCGTGCGTCTCAGATTCCACAAAGATCACCCTGGCGCCGTCCAACGCTGACGTTAAAGCGGGCGAGAACACCACGATGCAGTGTGCCGCGTCACATGACCCCTCCCTGGACATCACCTTCATCTGGTCCCTGGAGGGCCGAGTCATTGACCTGCACAAGGAGAGTCGCCACTACCGACGCACCCTGGTGAGACAGCGTCTCGTTCAATGAAGTATTTCAAAAAGGGAAGTGAAACAAATGACCCGAGTTCATCGTGGAGACTTTCCCCTGACGGGTCTCATCGATGTCTTTTAGTATTTTTATGGAATATCGGAAATGGAAAAGTACAGCCTCTAAAAGCCGTTTCACATTCCTCTCTGAGAGGAATAGTGCACCGCATATTAACGCTGACATGACCTTCTCGCTCCCTTTGTGCAGCTCTGACCATCAGTTAGCGGTTAGCATTTCTCATTTCCCTCTCTGCCCGCTAGGAAAACACTATTATGATTGTGATTGATGATACCCGATTTTTGTGCACAAGGAGGTTTTTCCTCTCGTAAAAATGTGGTCCACTTCCACTTAATACGGTTTGTGTGGTAATAGCGGGGAATATGCTTGAGTCTCAAACTGCAAAGATATTTGGAGGTTGACGCCTAATTGGATGTTAAGTTGGATGACTCGGTCTTTCGGAATCACGCCAGTGTTCAAAATAAAAAATTAAAAAACATAAAATGTCCTTTTCCAGATAAGTTTCAGGCAGAGGGAAAAATGAACTAACATTATCGTTTCGCTCTGCCAAGAACACAGTGGGAAGGCTTTTTTTCAGGGCTAGATTTGATAATGGGAAATGCCCGTGGGCCAATAGTACCTCCATAGTAACATGTAGATGAAAATAACTTTTCAAACATATGTAGCGTGAACATCTCCAAGAACACAATAATATTGCGCAGTTCCGTGAAGTCAATAAATATCTTTACCTCATGATCATTTTAAACGGTCAACCTAATGTCGTCGGTTTGAGGAATTCCATTTGAAACAATAGCGGTCCATAAATGATACATCATAAGACAGAAGCTGCCGGCCGTCTGGAATCTGGAACCGCAGGCCGGACTTTGGACGCCGTTCGGCTCTCTCCTAAATGAACTGTCCCGTTCCTTTATTGCAGAATGGAAGCTCAAACGGCGAGCTACTGATTACGAACCTCCACCTGAAGCACGCCGGACACTACACCTGCACTGCACAGACGCCCGTTGACAGCGTCACCGCCTCCGCCCACCTGGTGGTCAGGGGTGAGTGGCACGACGACGCGTACAGACACAGTCACGTGTGCAAGTGTTTCCAAAGGCTCTTAGGAGATCCAACATGAACTTTTGTGCTTTTGTTTGTGCTCTTTTCACTCTGGTATGTTCGGGTATCTTCCTTGAAATCCTACAAAGATACGCCCTCAGTCTTCAGATCTTTTTCAAACTGAGAAACGGCTAAGATTTGAATTTCGTTTCCAGGGGGAGTTAGTTCCAAAGAGCTCATTGAAGCGAACAAAAGACAAAATAATTTCACCTTTAATCAGACATTTTTCTCAACTCCTTTTTTTAAAATTATTTCAAACCTTAAGTGTAAAAGCAAAAAGGAAGAAAGAGACAAGAGAGAGATAAGTTTCCAAAGTAACCACACCACAGGCCATTGTTCCGGATAATCTCTTGACCCTGAGAGAAAGCAGTATTTAAAAAAAAAAAAAAAGTTGATACAGCTTTTGCCGTGGTTGATTAGCAAGCAATGCCTCTCATGAAGGGTTCTGAACAGTGTCAGCCTCCGCTTGTCTTCATTATAACTGAATAAAGTAGGACTTCTTATGGAGTAGCGTGAGAGACATAGGAGCAACGAGTAGGTTTGTGCCCGTTGCTGCCTCTTGTAATCGCAGTTGTTTTGACACGCAGGGTTGCTGATTGCAGCACTTGTTCTTCCGGCCACGTACAGACATCAACACGCCCTCGCTCGTTTATTGTATTTCACCTCCTGCGCGATCCATCGGCCGGCTTTCACCGCTCGCTTCCTGGCTCTGCGTGAGAGCTCGCCTTACAGCCATGAAACAGGCCCAGTGTTGGTGGACAAAGGCTCTCTTCAGATAGGCAGTGCTCTGGTGATCGCTGCCGTGCTCTGGGTGTGTCGCCCTCGCCGCCGCCGCCGCTGCTGCTTTCTGAGCAGGAGTGCTGACGGACGGCCAGGTGAACGCGCGGCAGCTGACTGTAACATTTACCCTGAATAGAACCAAAACACGGGGCCCGGGCCGCCCCTAATGGAGGGCCCAGTGCCAGCGAGGCGGAGACGAAAGAGAAGCCATTCATCACGTCGGACGAGGAAGCGGATCTGCTTCCTCGGGAGGTTGTCCGGGTTAAAAAACACCCACAGCTCTGCACCTGTAGCTTGTTATTGGGGGAAGAGCTGTTTTCGTATGAAGCGTGTGTTTGTGGCGTGATGTTACAGGCGCGCGTTGAAATGTGGCTGTGTAAATGTAATTGTCTGACTTCATAGGCTTTATTAAATTGGGTAATTAGTTAAAACGCTGTGTGCTCGGCTTCCACATGACACAGAAATAAAAAATCGGAACACATTTCATCCGTTACACTAAATTGTACATAAACGAAATATTTTCACTACTCAGCTTCCTCCTGACTCGTAGAGGGGAAGGAGCTTAAAGGCCGTCCAGCTCGGTCTAATCCCGTACTTTTCTTGGCTCATAGTCATTTCTTGGAACAAGTAAATCCTGTTTGAGGCTGTGGCTTGGGAAGCTAACCTTAAGACAGTATGGGTTTTCAATTTGATCATTTTTATGTTCCAAAGAAAGGAAATAGGAGGACCAAGAGAAACACTGGAAGCTTCACTTCATGCATTTTAACGACCTCATACGCTGTAATCCACCTCCAGTGTTTGCCGATGGGCATCAAACGTGTTGCCTTGTTTCACCTAATGGGCTTGAATAAACGCTTGAGGGGTGGTCAGTCTCGTTATTCTCAACACAACTGTGAAGCCCTGTTAAACGCATCTGCTCTCCTTGTCTTCGCCTGCAGGCCCCCCCGGTGCCCCAGGTGGGGTGCGAGTGGTGAAGAAAGCCGAGAAGAACGTAACACTGCAGTGGAGCCGCGGAGCAGACAACCACAACCCCATCTCCAAATATACCATCCAGTACAGGGACTCCTTCTCGAAGGATGTCTGGAAGAATGCCACCACATGTGAGAACTTCAGCGCGCTCGTTGTTCAAATAAACGCTGCTACCTTAATGCTGAGCCCGGCTCCCGTGTTATGCCACATAGTTATATGGTAGGCCTGCGTGACGGTTAACGTATCTTTAAGATGGCTAAAAAAAAACGATTTTTGTCACGCGTCAAGGTTTTTATAATATATAACGTATTCTGAAAATGGGACTTTGTTATTGTCTCAAAGATGTTTTTGTTGAATACCTTCGCCATGGTGCTTTATAGCCCCTGAAATTCTGGCATTGTAAAAAACAAAATCTGTGTTTTCTTTTGTTCCAGCCCCGCCAGATGTAGAGGGGAACACAGAGAACGCCACCGTGGTGGAACTGGTCCCCTGGACGGAATACCAGTTCCGAGTGATTGCCACCAGCACTCTGGGGAACGGAGAGCCGAGCAGCCCGTCACCGAGGGAGAGAACCCTGGACGCATGTACGAACTCGCCCCGACTGCGGGCGGCTCAAGTGACTCAGAGTCACTTCAAATGTCGCGCAAACGTGGTCCCACGGTCCAGCTTCCCGCCCTGATACGTGTTCCCCATCATTGGATTACAGTGGTGTTTACTTACGTTATGCGTCGCCGAAGAAACGCGCCGCCCAACCCACCGCACAAACCTCCCCAAATGAGCACTTTGCTGAAACTGAATACTGAAATTCAATTGTAAAATTGAAATCCCAGGCCACGCGGTGACCTCTCTTCAAACAAGAACCTTCGTCTGAGATTGAGCTACTAGAAACACGGCGAACCGAGAAAACCGTTGCCTCCGTTAGTGGCACGGTTCCCACGTTGACGTTCCGGTGTTGCATTTGGCACAGGTCAAGACATCGATATTGTACTTTACAGAGGAAGAATGTTTCAGCCCTGCTGCCAGGCATAGGTTGCAGCCTGTGTGTGTGTGTGTGTGTGTGTGTGTGCTCTGAGCTGTGCTGTGGCTGTCTCGTTGCAGTTCCTACGGTGGCGCCCTCGGACGTCGGTGGCGGTGGAGGAACGAGCAGGGAACTGACCGTCACGTGGACGGTAGGTCTGGACTGCACTGCGCACGCGGCTGGTGTCAAAGCTATCAGCGAGAAGACGCGCCGTCATTAATCAGAATGTTTAGGAGAAAAAGAACATAATTTAAAAGAACATAAAACACTACGTCTTTCCGGTGAGATACTAGCTTGTAGCTAAAGAAAAGGATGAATCACCACATGCTCATTCCTCAGTTTGCTTAAGCTTTGATCCATGTTTTGCCAAAGTTGGTCATGATTTTAATGATACCGGGTGAGCCATTGACGGTTTACTTTGGAATGCAATAATATTCACAGATAAGCAAAGGGTCTGAAGCATTGAATAGTCTTGTACTTTATGGCAGACAAAACCATAGCCGTCGACAAAAAAAAAAAATCAATGCCTGAACTCAATCATTATCTTCCATCTGCTAGCTGCTGAATGAACTCTCACAGGTAAAGCGCCTTTAGGATAAGGCGTCGTGTTTGGAGATCGGTTAGTGCAGGCTTACTGGAAACGTGATGAGAATAAAGCCAGAGAGCCAACAAAGGAAATGAGACGTGAAATCGAGGGTGTCTCAACTCTTAATTTATTGCATTTGTCAAAGTCATCCGATAGGTAAAACTGGCATTACCTTTGATCTTAGTGTTTAAAAAAAAATAATAATAATAAAAACTGTTTCTGTCATCAGCCAGTGCAGCCACAGTACTACTACGGGCCCGATTTTGGCTACATCGTGGCCTTCAAACCACAAGACGAATCCCAGTGGATGAGGGTGACCGTCGCTGACCCACAGGCCAAGCGCTACGTCCACAAGGACTCCTCCATCCCTCCGATGACACAGTATCACGTCAAAGTCAAAGCATTCAACCGAAAAGGAGAGGGACCCTTCAGCCTGACGGCCACCATATACTCGGCACAGGACGGTAAGCGCTAAAGAGATCTGCGGCTCCCCGCACGCCAACATAAACGGGTAAGTGTGGCAAAACCGACCAACCGCAGATCAACCTGCTTCTGTGTCACGGAGAATGCCGAGTTCTTGGACGTGCCAACACTCTATTTCAATCTGTCAGTGTCAGCGACTTATCACCAGCAGGGTTTCCAATGAGCCATTGGACTCATTTAATAGGAGTTCTCGTGTATAGTTGCGAGGAATTTTAATACCCTTGAAAGTGAACCTATCGTTCCCCGTCCCTCCCTGCGGGGGGATTACCACCATCTGCGTAGCACCAACCAG
This sequence comes from Apeltes quadracus, assembly GCA_021346845.1. Classification (NCBI taxonomy): domain Eukaryota; kingdom Metazoa; phylum Chordata; class Actinopteri; order Perciformes; family Gasterosteidae; genus Apeltes; species Apeltes quadracus. The sequence goes on from CM037935.1 coordinate 15,293,760, forward strand.
AGAGCTGATAATTCGCCCAAGGATGCAAAGCATTTAGCCTAGTTATTAACTTCCACTGACAGACAGTTAGGATAACCACTGGCAACACAGACACGGTGGGATACGGAGATGCCCCGTTGCCATGGTAATGTACTTTACGCGGAGAGTCTATGATTTTTTTTTTTTTTAGCCACTTTGCCCCTGGGGTTGTGACCATTTGTTTGCCAGCTGCTTATGCAGCATTGAGTTTTTGATTTAAGGCCCGGCATAACAATTCAACACCCAAGGACAGTTTCCTGGCCGGGGAAGCCTGCTCCCTGTAGAGCTGACCCATAAGTATCGGAAAAGTGAAGCAATGCACGCCAAGAGAGATTCTGTCTATACCTTTTAAGGGATTAATAATCGTTGCTAGAATGATGCCTTAGAAAACTGGGGCCATTAAGGCCAATGGACAATCCGTCCGCTGGATGGTTTACCTTCATGGTAATGGACCATTATGTAATGTTGGAGTCTTGTGTGTGTGCAACGTAACGATTACTTGGGGCCGACCCCTCCTTGAAATTGATTTTTTTCCTCCGGTAAACTATTTTCCAACCTGTCCTCCCCCGTCTCCACTCAGCTCCGTCTGAAGCTCCCGGACGAGTTGATGGAAAAGCTCTCTCTGCCACGGACGCCATCGTGTGGTGGCTGCCTCTTCCACAAAGCAACGTAGACGGATACCAGGTCAGGGGGATGAAAAAAATGTCTTTGCGTTTATGGTTTTATTTGCTGTATTTCCACCTGCTTTGAATCAGTTATTGCTGAGTTATGCAAAAGCCAGCCGTCGCACACCGAGCTGGTGTCGGATGTTGGCCGTCTCACTGCCGCCCATCCGCGTCCACAGGTGAAGTACTGGAAGAGCAAGGAAGACAGCGAAGGGGGGGCCCAGAGAGTGAATGTTCCCGGCAGTGAGAACCACACCAGGCTGGAGGGTATGAAGCCAGACTCCCACTACCTCGTCGAGGTTCGTGGCTACAACTCGGCAGGCTACGGGCCGGCCAGCGAGCACCTCCAGATCCACACCAAGAGACCCCGTACGTTGCTCTTTGACCTCCACGGACAACTAACAATGCAAGCCGTTTGGATATTCTTGTCACTCAAAACCCTTTTTTCCCCCCCTCTTTTAACAGCTCCAAGTCGAGCTCCCAAAATAATTGGTAAAAAGTTTAAGTTCCAGTCGGTAAATATTGCCTGGGAACAGGTAAAACCACTCGCTAACGAGTCCCCAATCGACGGTTACAAGGTGAGTCCTGTTCTTCATTTGCTTCGGACAATATCAATGCAGCCCCTCTGATCTCAAGTGAAGCAGCAGCTGTTGGAAATATTCCACATCTTGTGCATTACGCGTGTCATTTATTCCTAGGTGCTGTTCTGGCAGCCGGGCCACTCCACCGCCACTCTGTACACCACCAATAAGCAGTACATAGACCTTCCCATACACACCGATGGAAACTACGTGGTGGAGGTCCGGGCGCACTCAGAGGGCGGAGACGGCGCTGTGGCACAAATCAACATCACAAGTAACTCGAGAATCCACCTTTTTGCTTGTCCTTTTCATCACCATTTCTGAATGGTGTATGTATGTAGGCAGGTCGCAGAAAAGCAGCTGGTTCTTTATTACTTACCGCACTAATTGCGTTTTTTTTTTTTTAGATGAAACCTGAAATCAATATCAGTGAGTGAGAGAGAAATGCTGCTGTGTCGTGTTCTCACCCAGGTTTAGTTCCTCAGCTTATGCAAGGTTCAAAGTTGGCGGCGAGTTATCATTTGTCACAGCTAGAAGGGATTCCTTGAGATTTCGTACTTTAGACCGGAGAGCTCAGATGGGGAACCTTACGATCCGTGACTAAAGCCTCGATAGCCCCCCCCCCCCCCTCTCCCCCCTCACTCCGCCCCTCCCCCATCGCTGGCTGATGGACTGACAGGTAGGCCGGCGGGATGGAGGAGGCCCTTAAGCCTCTGTAATTGATCTTGATGAGTAGAGGAAACTCTTCCCAGTGGTTTCTCTTCCCCCTTATCGCTCAGTCCAGACCCTTCTGACAGCTCGATTTCACAGACCCGGGAATTTAAGCCATTGGGGATTTTAAATGCGGCGCGTTGACTAATGGAGGGGCGTTTAAGGTGATCTCCACACAGACGGGGTATAATATCACTCGTCACACGCCAAACCTGGCCTTTAGTTCGATAGATGAGCGCCGGACACTCGAGGAACAAATATTCCTTAAGCAAAAACTGACCCTTTTGTTTCTTCATGTCTCTCAGGTGGAAGCGCCGTGTCCGCCGTGCGTCTCAGCGCTCTCTCCCTGCTGCTCGTGGCTTCCCTCTGCCTGAACCTCTGAATGTAGCGCCATCTCTGTCTTCACCTCCCGTGAAGGGAACTCTTTACGGGCGACGCCTTTTGAGATGACTTTGGGACTCTTTTTTTCCCCCCCCCAATCTTCTGGTTCCACCCTGTAACCGCCGGGACGTCATATTCCAACGCTCTCCCTCCGGAGTATGTCTGTGAAAACAAGACACAGAAATGGACAAAGACATCCCTTATTTATCCACAAAAAGCCTCTTTGAAGGAGGGTCGAAAGAGTTCCGCCAACTTGTTAAATATGCCTTATATAAATAACTGCACTTATCTTTCCCAATAACTTGTTTTAAAACTAATCATGACTTTAAACATGGTCCGTTAGGTTGGCTTCGTGATTCAAATAGACTTTTCTTAGATGGATGAAGTAGCTGTTTGTGGAGAAATGTGGGTTTCATTTGATTTGTGATATTCAAGGATACGCTGTCCTACAATGCTTTTTCTATGGGAAAAGGTAACAAGTAGCTGTGAAGGATAAGTGTATTAGTTTATAAAAATGTCTATGTCTTTCTTTACTGGCAGATAAGTGGCATTTTGTTCGATATCTTTTTTAAAATGAAGCACACCCTTTGTTTCATAGATACAGTCAAAGCAAATGCCATCAGTTCACTCTTGCTTTTTAACGCTGAAATAACATATCCGATAATTGGTATTTCGCTACCCAATACACAACGGATGTTATTTTCATTACGAACCATAGCACAAATACCACTTTCATATCGACATTGTTACATGGAAGGAAAGGTGGTTTGGACGAGTGCGAGGGAGTTCAGGCACTCGGGTCCATGTTTGCAAAGCTGAATGTAAAGCGCCGCACGAAGGCAGCAAGTGAACACATCAGACACGCAGTTTCTAAATGGTTTCCGCCTGCAGCAGACATCGCGTGACCGCGGCTGTTTTGAGTGCTCGCCACCTCTGGTCACATTTCTGTGAGTGTGCAATGACCAACGCTTTGCCGTTGGTCATTGCACACTAAACCTAAACCATCCTTTGTTTTGACTGTATCATCAGGACCTGCGTGGTACCGACCGGTGCTTTGTAAAGAATGTTGGCATCTTATTTTGTGAAGACGTTTTCATTTCACCCCACTCGCCATTTGGCTTTGTGCTGACAGGACAAAGGACGCTCGCGCCCTTCAATAAGCCTGCGACGAATGATTAATCCGTGGCTACTTTATATTTTCTAATAATAAAACTTGCATGGCTCCTACAACAGTAAGCTAACTAGAGATGATAAGCAGTCCTTGTCAGTGGCAGGAGCCAATCAAAACATTCTTTATTAACATGTGATCGGAGATGTATAAACAATATCAACTGTTGTCTTTTTTGTTTATGATTATCTCATTTGTATGTCATGATCCACAGACAGTTTGGAGTTTTATTTCCTTCGGTGGAGGCGAACAAATGCTGCGTTTTGAATTCCTTCCATGTGTGACCGACGCTGGCCGTGCTTCTACATTGTGACTATATCAACATCCACCACAAAGTGCTTTTCCCACTTTTCCGTCATGCAACAAATCATAGAAGAAAAAAAAGTTGCCAAATGCATGAATGCCTTGAACTTTTGACGTTTTTGGAGGAAGCAGCGGCTCTACATCCTAACATGCATGACACCGGAGACGAGGCGATACGTTTACTTTGCAACAAATCAACATCGTGGCAACTTGTCGGCTTCATGTGAAACACATTCCATCCCTTTACGTCAGAGACAGTGCAGCATAGTACGCGCATTAGCTGCTAAGCCGGTCCTTTCATGTGATGTCTTGGAGGGGGGACGGGGGGGTTTAGACAGAATATAAAAACTGACATAAGGAATCTCACTCATTGAAGGTCAGAAAAGTGGTCCTGCAGCGCTGAGTGGTGGGAGAGGGGGATGGGGGGGTCAGGATGGCCTCACGCGTTCAGTGCTTCACTGGACTGTTGTGAGGGATGAAACTGCAACCTCTCATTGACTGGACAAGATACAATAAAAGTGTAGTTAACTATTAATGCTGTCTGGGGTTTTTCTTTTGTTATTTTCGCAACACATCTCGTGACAGTGAAAGTGCTCAACGCTGTGAGTCGGATGTCGGGCTGAATGTGAGAGCAAGCACGCAGGAATGCTCCTTTACAGTTACAAGATGTATCAGGCAGGGGAAAAGTTCGCTCTATGTAAAGTTGTAAATATATGAATGAAGGTATTCCTTCAACTTTTCAACTCTAAGAAGAATGCATTAATAGAAATCTGCACCCAGAACTTAGAGCTACTTTTTTAAACCTCGTCATACAAACATTATTGACCATTTAAAAAACTGTAATATTTGCTATAATGTAGAGGAGAAGAACTGAAACGGATGCATGATAAAATATAGCAATATATCCATCTAAAGTTCTGAAATAACGTTATGAGGAGACACCGTCTCACCACCATAAGATTTTAGAACTTCTGTTCATATCACAAGATCTTGAACAGCAGATGGAGCGCAGGTCAGAAGTTAATTCATGACTTCGGAAACAGCAGTTGAGAAAAACCAACGAGTCCGATGAGTAGCCCCTCTTAAGCTTTCCATCGCGTGCCATGATCTTTATGATTTGGGCTGGACTCGATGAAGTTGATGTATTTGTGAAGAACGCATGACTGAAAATGTCATAAAGGTTTTAGTTCACAGTGAAAAAAAATAATGTTTCTACACTGAAAGTTCCTCTATGGAAGCGTCTCCTGTCGACAGCGAAAACCCCTAAAACCCAAACAACAAAAAAGCAAACGTGCCAAGGATTGTAAAAGTGTCATCAAATATTTAAACCGTTTCTCCGCTGGGGTCGGACAGTCAGGGATTTTCACACACTCCTGAAGCTCCCTTGAAAAAAAAACCCCCACTGCTAATCTCTAGTGTCCTTATTCTTTACTGCCCTAACTTTAGATGACGTGTGACTCATTCATAGCAGTATTTCAGCTCTTATAACAAACAAGGCAAACCACAGCGTCACTTATAATCCATCCTCCATTATCAACTCAAGCATTTTTTGATTTATGAGTCAATCTATTTTATTAAAACCATATCTGTCTCTAGGAGATGACAATATTAGGCTGCCCAGCGGGTCAGAGGTGCCATTTTAATCTCTCCTCCATTACAGATTACGGTCTAGTTTTTCAGGCGGAGACAGATGTTGGAGTTCAGTCTCCTATCAGGTATCCAGCAGACGAAACGGAGATTGGATGAGGTCAGGCCACATCAATCCGTTTATTTGATTTTTTTATTGAGCTTTGGGCCGTATCTCTGTTCCAATCAGGGGGCTTAATAGTAACTCACTGAAACCGGTTCAGAGGGAATAAATGGCCCAGACAAGAGTTGCTGTTTCATTTGCAGGGATTGGACAGGAGGCAGAACGCGCCCCCACCGACCCCGTCGGGGAGCACTTGCAGACAAGTGCTCAGTCCCGGGACAGATTGTGTACTTGTCTTTGTGAGTCTGCACCTGTTCTCTGACAGCTCAGACAACACAAAGCCTGCACAAAGCAGACTGCTGAAACGAGAGATGCCTGCAGTGTGTCACGCTGGGCCCAAACTCTCCAGCAGTGAAGGTCCCCGTGCGGATATTGTGTTTCGAACCGCCGTCATCCCCCTGAGACAAGGACATGCAACAGAGGCAGACGGAGATGATGCACCAGGGTGAAGATGAGGCAACGCAAAGCCCTGCAGATGATGCCAACCATGAGGTGGACTGTTACATGGGAAGGATGTGTTGCATGTGTATACATATAAAGGAGTGAGTGACCTCTGCTGGAGAGGTTTTAGATCACACGTCAAGTGCACCGCGCCAATAAATCAAAGACGAGATCAAACTGCCCCCCCCCCCCCCAAAACACACCGCGGGCCTTTACAGCTGACGTCAAAGTGAAGTCGTGCACGTGCTTTCAGTTCTCGAGGAACACAGAGGCAGCAGGCGGAAGTTCTCTCGCCTGAGGAACATCTCATCCATGTCGCATGAGAAGCAGCGCGAGACGGACTTTTAGCGCACGCTTTCACTCCTCCACGCGCGTAACGGAACTTCGCCCCTCCCTCCTCCCCAACTTCTTGTGCGCAAACTATACGCGCTGAACTTCAACCTTCAGCCTTCCGAGCCCCGCGGGCGCGATGGAGTCACAGAGCGACGCGGGTTCGCGTCCCGTCCGCCCGAGAGCACGCGGGCTCCCGCTGTCCAGCGAGGAAACGCAGGACACCCTGGAGGAGCACGACACCCGGACGGCGAGGTTCGGGTGCAGCAGCCGGGAGCAGTCGCCGCGGGTCCGGGTGTCCGCTCTCCGGTACCAACGGAGGCTGCGCCAACACACGCTGCGCGTCAAGGGCGTCGCGGAGCAGGTCAGCGGCTACTGCGAGGTGAGAGGGACCAATCAGCGGGGAAAAGTTGGATCTGTGTGTTTTTTTTGCACTGCACAAACACGTCTGATATACGTCACCCACGTGTGTGTGTGTGTGTGTGTGTGTGTGTGTGTGTGTGTGTGTGTTTGTTGTCTTGTTTAGAGAGATGCGAGGACAGCTGACGCCCGGCAAAGCCAGATGTTGGACACAGCAGCGCGCGCAGAGGGAGAGCGACCGGAAGCTGCTGAGGTGAGAACCCATATTTGAGCTTTACTGTAGTTGTGCTTCTGGGTGTGTGTCTGCGAGTAGTACGTGGTCACCTCGGCGCCATGATTACACACAGACGTCTGGGGCTGAATTTCAACAGGTTGTGTCCATCCTGTGGGACTGTTTTCTTTGGTTCTCAGCTGATCTGATGTCATTGCCTGTGCAGTTACCTTTTTTTTGTAGAGAACACCTGGATCACATTTCATTTAGTGTCACTGCCTCCTCAACCAAAACGTTTTTGGTCGAAAATGTTATGACAGTGCCCCTCTGTTAAATGCAAACTGGGTTTTTCATTCAAACAGTAAATGAGCGAGTGTCCTCTCTTTGTCTTGAGGACACTTTGTAAACGCCTGCTGTAGTCACACAAGAGTAAAAAAAAAGAACACTTTTATTTGGCGTTAACAGCTGGTATTCGTGGCTTTGCATAACGTGTTGGTTCGTGGCTTTGCATAACGTGTTGGTTGCATGTAATTGAGGCACACGGCCTCCAACACCCTCCATCTTCATCATCACTTGGAATAATTGACTAATCCTCCAGTTAGCCTGAATGTTTGTGCGCCCACTGATCCACACACAGCTGTGTTTGGGCTGCTGCTGAGGTCGGCCACTTAAAGGAGCTCTCAAATTGCTGTGAGTGCAGCAGACTCACTTTTAAATTCATGTGGAAAACTCTTACTTCTATCTAGCATCTATCGTCAGCTCTTCTTCTGCGTCCTTCAATGCCCGTTTAAAAGCTTGTGTGGCTGGAAAGTCTTAACTGACCCGTAAAAACAAACACCAGTCGCTTATTTTCACAACTACGGCGAGCGGATTTCCTCATTGTGCCAGTTTTTCAATGCGCTTTTTTGAAACGCAACCCCCACACACACACACACATGTAGCAGTGTTAATGATGTGCTCCTGGATTTCTGAGGTACACCCGTAGTGTACAAAGACGCCGAGGCGAGATGTTCTTATCCCATTCCCTTTGTCTCTTTGTGATTGTGTTTTGGTTAAGCAGCCCTACTGACCCCAGTTGTTGCAGAGAGCTCGCTCAGTAGCGTTTCCCCGCGTGTGCACCCATGAGAAGGGGACGATGCACGCACAAGCTGCAGAAAGTGCACCTGCGCGGGGCTTTAATGAGCGAATTTGATGATCCCGGCTGCGGCGAAGCAAAGCGCGGAAACTAACAGCGCCTTTTCTCTCCTGTGCGATGGTCAGCACAGTATTTGTTCCGATCAAGGAGCAAACAGTGCACAGCTCGAGCATCGGCCTCATCTGAATCCAATCGTGCGTGGCAGTCGGGGACGAAGGAAGGCCAGTTTGTTTGCTTCCGTTACAAAGGATGGCGGGAAAAGATTGCTTGGCGACAGAAGAGATTTATGACCTCAGCTTTTATGTCAGTGAATGGCGTTATTTTTCTTTCACTGTCTGAGCCCTGAAATGAAATACCAACACGTGAATATATGTTTCTTCCTATTGAAGTTGAGTGTTTGTGTGGTTTATGATAAGTTAAACTTGCGATTGCATTCAGACAGCTTTATAGTCTTGTGCTCCAATCCCACAAAGCTTTGAAAGAAAGAAGAAAGAAAACTTGTATCTCTCTTGTATTCAGATAAAGTCATTGGTTTACTGTTTGTTGTCTTGTTTCCAAGTTGACGGATCGGCCAAATGAGAGATTGAGTCGAGGCGACGGTCACTAAACTTCTGCTTGAATACCAGGTCGTCATGTCCTAAAACAAACTGCAGCTTGCATTGATTTAGATTTATATCAGTTAAGATGAACTGCATTTAGCTAAACACCTCATTGCTCACTGCCTCTTTGGCAGCATCTGGACTTCTTGGTTAATGTCTCTCTTTCTTATCTTCATGCATTATTACAGGAACGAGCAGAGTTTGAGTTTCATAGGTGTCGCTAGTTTTGAACCTTTTCAGTCCTTGGCTGAGAATGTCTGTTTGCATGTATTTACTTAAACAGGCAGTGGGTGTGACGAAGACCCCGTCGCCTCGTATGAGAGGAGCACTCTGTGATGTCAGCGCCGTGTTGGTTACTTTGGTCTGCGGGAGACCTGAGCTCAGAATAACCGTTTTAGATATTCACACTTTGATGTGAATCAATGTCCCTATTTTAGAAGCCTTCTTTGAAAACACCTGGGTGAAATATACATAAACATGAAGTATTAGTGCAACACAGCAGCCAACGTTGAACGTCAACTTTATTCTCCTGCACGCACGGGCCTGCTGCTGTTACGCCGTGGTCTCGCCATCGGCGTGTCTATCCGAGTGTCTGCTGGCGGTTTTTCCCCAGGAACAAGGCGGCGAGCAGATGTCCGCGTGTCGTAGCTCCGCTCTCAGGTGCCCTGCAGGAAGCGCTCGGTGACAGGAGCGATTCATCATTTCACTTATCCGCCTGGCTTTATTCCATCCATTAATGACTTCGGCCCGCCGGCCTCCGTTGCGCTTCTGTAGCGAGAGACTCCCGGTTCGTGACTCATCGGTGGACATCTGGAGAAAAGGCCTCGTCTGAAACAGGAGGTCGAGTAGTAACTGATGAACTTTCCAGGTCACGGGTTTAAAGGAATCCCACTGCGCTTCGTATTCACAGACGTAGGTTCGTAGGTTCTAACAGAAGTAGGTTCTTTTAAAACGTACAAACACAATTGTTTTTCAACATAATGATGTCACGTAAAAAGCTCCACTGTGCACAAGACCTCTTATGCAACCAAACGGCCCCCGTCCGTCTCTTAGTGGGATGAGAAAATGTTTCGTTGGGAAGTTGACTAAGCAACAAAAAAAATCTGCGGTTCGGTCTGAATTCATTCGCCCCCTCTGTTCCCATCTCGGTTAGTCAGTGACCCCAATGCCTTTTGAACTCTGCCGGACCTACTGCCTTCCTTCTAGTCTCGATAAACATGTGGCTTTACAGCAAAAGCCCCGAGTCAGCATGTGCGCACACACACGCGCACACACACACAGCCGAGGCCACTCGAGCATCGGGGTTCTCCGCACGGCTTGAAAGGAGTGTGTAAATGAGGTAAAGTTGTGGCGAGCTCTTCCAGGAGAGCTCAGACACTTAGAAGAGTGAATTACTTTTCAAGTTAAACGGACAAACTGTTTCATAATCCGTTTTTTGCAGTTTGCTTGGTTTTTGGTTCTCTGTTGGTTCCCGGATCCGCTCTTCTTGTTTTGGCAGCCGGCCTGCGGAAAAAAGTACCGCCTGTCTTTATGGCTGGGCAATTTATTCACATTACATCACTGGGTCGCTTGAATAAAAAGGTATGTTATTACTATAATCTTGGATTATTTCATGATAAAACAAAGCCGTGGCCACTGTTACATGAAGCAAGCCGCAGTAGCAGCCAGTTATCCACACGCGTGTTGCACTTAAGCCTGAACCCATGAAAAGTCGGATCCATTGCACGTCGTCTGTGGAGTTGAAAATGCCTCTGTGGACATCACAGCGTTCGTCGGGGAGGACCGTGACTTTACCTTTGGCCTTTTTTTACTGGAAGCACCGAATGATCAAAAAGCCCCGTGTGCCTGCAGACTGTATTTGCTCCACATTCATGCGCAAACTGATATCAAGGAGGCCTCTGCTTTTGTCGACACGAGGATTAGGACTTGATTACGCCGCCTGCAGAGGCTGCCGCGTAGTCGGAGGAGCGACCGTGCAGTCGGAGGCCGGCGCAGTGCATTAGGGAGGTGTTGAGGAGAGGGATAAGCTCGTGTACTATGCCAGGTGCGTCCAGGGCTTTAGCACTGTGCGACTGCCAAGACCAGGGATCGAAAACAAGCCCACCCCTTCTGGATCCCAGCTCCCGCTTCCTGGTGAAAGAGGAAAACTGTTTGGATCAGCCAAAGGGAGGGAACCACACAGAGGCAGATTTGGGTGGAAATTGCCTGCGTGTATCAGTGCGTTTTGCTTATTGGTATCTAGTCAAGCAGAAGGTTTTCTTTGTCCAAATCCAATGACATCCGAGGGGTTGTGGTCCACACTGAAAAAAGACATTTGAAAATCTTTCCGTCTTCCTTTCTTTTGCTTTTTTGAACAACCTTCACTGGGAAATGTTTGATAAAAATTGCTTAGAGCAAAGCAATAACAGCATTAGCACACAATCATAAACACAGATAAATGTTGGACCAATGAGATATTTTAACCTAAAGCAAAGTGACCCACTATCACTAGACGCACTGGACCTTTTTATTCCATGAAAATATAATTTAAACAGCAGCAATCTTCCCTTATGTGAACTTCGCAGGGTGGTGTTTGCCTGCTGTAGCGTTGTTTTCACAGCTCGACAGAGCTGTTTAATTCACTTCCAATCATCGGCGTCGTGTTTCGAATCACTTACATGCTCTGTGTGTGTGCGAGTAAGAATATTCATCGTGATCCCTGTTATCATACAGATGGTGCGTAGTTTGAATCCTAATAGTTTAGATGTCTTAAAAGGAAACTTTGTCGAGCAGGTAGATAAAATCCAGGTTTTAATGGGGACTGTGACACAATTCAAAGCAACGGATCACATTGACCTTTCGGTTGAAGTGGTTGTGCCAATTTGACGCCATCTTTTTAGGGGTTTATCAGCTTGAAGTTGAATATTATTGCTTTCAAGTCTACAGCAGTCTCACTAGTGTACAATACAGTCATTGTTTTCATGCCACTTTGTACGAGCTCATTGTCAGCCTTCCGTTGTTTCATCACAGTTCTAATAACTGGTCTCTTGCAAAGCATTTCCACAGATTGGGAGTTTCTAGAAATAGTCTTAAAAGCAATTCCTTCCTCAGAAACCGTTTTCTTCTAGTTGCTTTTGCTGTGTTACTGCCATCGTTTTTCCAAATTGCCAATTGGCCACTGGTTCACCGTGAAAACCACCTGAGCAAACGCTTTAAGAGGATCTAATGTTTGTTCCTCGGCAAAGGAGCACGTGAGACTGCAGCGCCGTTGCTTATATGCGTGTGAATTTCACATGCGTTGTTTTTCCTCAGCTTCATTTCCTGCTAATTGATCTCCAGAATGTGGAGCAGGAGGCCGATAGCAATCTGTGTTTGAGTGTGTGTGTGTGTGTGTGTGTAACTACCGCCAACAGTGAGCCGGATCCATTGGACCACGGCACAGCTGGTGGTGTTGAGTCAGCACGTTGAGGTCACAGCACCGGTGTCGGCACAAGACCTCCCATCTGGTCGCGCCAACGGAGAGAGCCACGCCAACCTCTCACCCAAATCGGATCGCGCGTCGGCCCTCCGGGTCGGCCCTCTGGGTCGGCTCTGGCTCTGGTTTCCGCCGTTTCCGTGTGTTTCTCATGAGGTGCTGTTTGTTGTGATGAGGGGGAGGGGGGGAAGGGGGGGGGGGCAGGGATGTTTGTCCTGCGCACCACCTGGAGACCTGTGTCTACCACTCAAGTTTTAACCTGAGTCTTATGTTAAGCGTGATTGCACGTGGGTGGTGTAACAGCGGGGTCTCACCACCAGGTGGCAGGAAGCGCACAGTTTACACACAATCACCTGCAGCCTGCTGCAGATGTCAGCAAGGCCTTTGAAACTAATTAGGATGGGAATAGATTGCTTGACGGGAACTTGGTTGGATGTTTTTCCACACATCTGACTGCTGTGTGCGTGGGACGTCGTCTTTGGGCCCTTAAGTGCGCCATTCAATGGGGACGTATCATTTGGATATTAAAAAAGCTTCTAATACTAAAAATGGGTTGAAATCCAGCTGATAATCATTTGTAAAGACTTTTCAAAGTGAGCTGAGTTGAGAATGCTGTTTCCGAGGAAAACATTTATCAAGGTTGCTTTGCACTGTTTCCCTTTTTCCCATTTTTTTTTTTAGATTTTAGATGCAGCACCACTTAAAACCCTTCCAAAAGCTGTGGAACTAATCTACCCTTTGTATCTGAGAACGGTTAAAAGTCTGCATGTATTTCTGAGAATGTACTCCTCTGACTGACTCCATTGTGCAGCTTTTGCTCCTGGCTCCTTCTGGGTACCATCCCTCCGATAAAGGATTCGCTGCTGATGTGCGGCTCTCCCTCATCTTAGTTCTGCACTATGCTTCTGTTGCGTGCGTTTGTATAAAGTGCATCCTGCAGCTCTCGTGTAGCGGCATGCCGAGCTTTTCATGACGTGCATTCCGCAGAAAGAGGGGTGCATGTGCGGCGCTTTGATTGGCACAAATGACTCCCTAATAGATTATTGATAGGAGGCACACTGCAGTGTTGGTTTTCTAATTGTCGAACAGCTTTCACCGGCCAGATTGACCCGTTGGGAGAGAACCATGACGGACTTGCCCGTTGTTTTTCCCCCATTAACCTGCACCTGGTTGTTGATTAACTTTCAATAGACTTTCACTTGCCAGTTTCCTCCGCTTAGCCTCCTAATAAATGCCACACACGGTTTGGCTGCAATTGTCTTTCCTCATCACTGCAAATGACCGCTGAGTGCTGCTGCGCTGTGAAATCAATAGCCTTGGACTATCGCAGCCTCAAACCCTGGAAGGCCACTAATGAGTGTTTTTTTTTTGTTTGTAGGTGTTTAGTTGTGAATATGTGTGTGTGTGTGTTTAGGCTGGAGACGAACACGATCGTGTGCAAGAAAGAGCTCACATTTTTCTTCATGCCCCCTGTTTTGTTCCTGTGCATGATTGTTTGCTGCACCATAATGATTTGGCTTCTGTTTGGAAAGCTCGTTCCATACAAATGACAGAAATGTTATCTCCCTACAGAGCGCGGGTGAAGATCTATGTCAGCGAGCAGTCGGTGGCTAATCAAAGTGAGTAGTTGCCCCCTGTTGCAGACGGCAGCTTTACTCCTTTTTTGTTTATTTTTTTTTTAGGGCTTTGTAATTGGCCTGAGCCAATGGAGGATGGAATGGGGATACTCAGGGATTCTGTAATTTGCTATTCTTTGTCTGGAGTCAGCTGCTCGTGGACGGAGCCCTTTTCGGCGCCTTTCAAGGCTCAGGCAGTGCGATTCATCATTTTGGCGCCGTTGTCACGCACGTTCCATTCCAGTTTTTTCCGTCTATACCTCTTATTTGTTTCTACATTAGGAAGCTTCATTATTTCAAATATTTTTCCCATCTTATGAATGTGTGTGTGTGTTTGTACGCAACAAAAGGCCATGAATCAGTCCGGCATTTGCACTCTGCATAATAGCGTCCCGTGTTTGAACGAGGAAATGTGGGTGATCTTATGAATAATACAAGCTGCTCAGTCTTCGATGCCAGTGCAGATAATAATAAACCAGGCTTCTATCAATGTGGGCCAACCAGGAGAGCCGGAGAGCCTGGTACATTAGCTGTGGATGGCTGGTGATAAATCAGGCATTCACAGAGAGGATTGCTTGGCACACGGAGCTCCCTCCGGAGAGACCTCCCCGGATCGCGGTGCCATACGGCGAGGCGAGGCCTTCGGAGCGCCCTCCTCGCCCCATCGCACAGGTCTCCCGGGTGGCTTTTAATCGCCACAAATGGGGCAGTGATAACAACTGGCCGTATTTCACGCGCCTGTCCGATAGTTACGGCCTCCCCCGCGGCTTTTACGACGAGGGGATGTCAGGTTCCTGGCATAATTGGCTCTTCTGAGGGGGATTTTTACGAGTCTGTTTACCCTGGGAGGAGCACTTGCCTGTAGCATCCGGAGCTCCGCTGAGGGCCCACTGGGTTCGGCTGCTTGATATACTTTCGGGTAGCGCCGGCGCCGGGGGAGGGCGCGTAATGATCGGCTGCCGTATCGCCTACTGGCCGATGTGCCGAGGGGCCGAAGCCGGCGGTGGTGGCGGTTAGGCCTACCCGAAATCGGATCCGTCTTCATTCACACAACAGAGTGAAGGACTCGCCTCCGTCACTGTGCTGATGGATGGCTGCTGTCTGGGCCAATCCAAGGCTGCTTTTTCGTACGTTTCCATACAGCGGCAGCATTCGGGGGTGACGGGAGAGGGGCAGGGGGGAGGGGGGGGGGTTCCTGGCAGAGTGCGTGAAGTGTGAGTAACCTCTCTTCGTGTCTTTAAGCAGGCAGGCTGGTAGTTCATCCTCCCGGCACATGTTTCTGTCTCATTGCGAAGTTCACCGGCGTCTCCCGGCGAGTTGTGATCAACCGGACGGAAAACTAATCCAACACAATCAGAGTCTTCCCTCAACTGGACGAGCCGTGGGAGAATAAGCGTTTCTTATTTGGTGTTTAGGTACGATGAAAGTGATGAAAAGAGCTTGTCTCCAAAATGTGCAGAAACAAAAACTCACTGCTGCTGCTGCGTGACGTGACACTTTGCTCTGCTGGTGCGCTCGTGGGTTTGTGATACGACCAATGAAGTTGGGTATTTTCTAGTTCCGCACATGACGGGTTTAGTTTGTCAGATAAAGTAGCTAATACGAATTCAACAGCGCTGCAATCAACTCTACATTAATGAAAGTGATAATGCTCCATTTGTGTTCATCTGATGTTGATTAGAGCAACGTTGATTCAACTTTATGGCCATTTTGGAGGCTTTTGTTGGTGGTGCTGTCGAATTATATTGAGTGGGCAAAATATTAGAAACACTCGTCAGTATAACAAAAAATAATCTTCTAAATGACCATAAAAATGACCTTTAGTAACCTTTTGTATTGCTTGGTAGACTTGAAACAGATGATTCATCATGTGCATCTACTGTCATTATGTATGTAAAGGACTGTAAATCACTGGTTGTCTGTCGCAGTCGCCATGCTTCACCATGAAAGCAGGAGATGGTACCTGAACTGTTGGTCCTGCCTGGTGGACGTGTCCTGCTGTCTTTCCACCACCTCTCCTGATGAATTGTGTCGCTGTGCATAAATAAAGAGGTGCGCAACTCGGCTCCTTTTTTTTAAAACGTGTTGTTGCGGTTGTGCCTCTGCACTCCTTTGGTAACCAACAACGTTCCCAACACGCCGCATTAATCATTCATGGTTCCTCGATGTTGGAAGAAAGCAGCGCGCGTGTGCATTAGCGTACCTGCGTGTTCTCGCAGACGTCCCTGTACAGCCGGTTGATGCCACAGAGCAGACAGCAGAAAGACGGCACATTGTTCTGCAGGTAGTGAGTGCGAGTCAGTGTGTGTTTGTGTGTGTGTGTGTGTGTGTGTGTGTGTGAGCCACAGCATCACGTATTGTCATCTTATTTCCTCACACCCCTTCCCTGTGCGACACCATCAGACTGCTACACTCCCCTGTGCTTTATAACACACAGTTGTGTATAAGTGACACGTGCATGCGTGTTCATTTACCCCATGTGTGTGTGTGTGTGTGTGTGTGTGTGTGTGTGTGTGTGCGCGCTCGCATGCTGTGCTGGGGCGCCGCCGCACCTGTTTAATGTGTCTTGAAGCGCTCATCATTTCACGAAGCCTTTAGAGGTCCCTGTGCTCCGGACGTAAACACACACACACACACACACACACACACACACACACACACACATACACACACACAAACACACACACACATCTTGATGAATAATTAAGCAGGGGGCCACGTAGATAAGAGGCCGCGGCACCCGGAGGAGCGCCGCGTGGATTAAACGCTCTTTGTTTCCTCAGTCGTACGTTTGTCGGTCGTGTCGCTGTTCAGGGAGAGACGTGTCTTTTCTGTTTTTGATGGACGTGCAAACACACACATTGCGTGTGACTACATACATTTAGCAGTTATTCACGTACTAGTTAGGTATTAGTTAATGAACAGTTGCTTAAGAGTTATTTAGGTTGTTGATCTGAGATTTCCTCTTTAAGGCCAAATCCATGCGGGTGAGTTAACTTCTTTGTGGCCAGTGCCGGCCCGAGCCTCTTGGGGGCCCTAAGCAGAATTTTATTTGGGGGCCCCCCTCCCACCACGCACAGTCACCTGTGCTAGAAGATTATTGGCACAAATGTCACGCTATACTGTTATAGCGAAAATTATAAACAAATACAGTGAGGTTATAATACAAAACTAGGGCTGCTTGCATATCCATACATATCCATACATACATAACAAAACTCATGCATGGCGAGGGGTTGGTTGTCGTTATGGGAAAACCTACCATTTCATTTTTTCTATTTCATCAAAACCTAAGTGCTACTCCCCCAAATCCCACGCCATAAAATGCATAATTACGATAACTAATAAATGCCAGGCTGCCGCGCTGAGACTGCAAACATTTGAAGGGAAACAGCGGCATGTTTGCATATCTAGCTGTAGCATGTCGTCAGTGTGTAATTGAGGATGTTGTTATCGTGGCAGTCGGAGCACTGAGAGCCATTAACAGGCCGGCCCTTTTATGACATTCTGTATTATGGATGCCTTGTGCGTGCAGCTTCATCAGAGGCCATAAACATCGGCCCAAGTCAGCAAACTCCAGTCATTAAGAGGCATTTCAATGCAATTATTTATTGATGCCTCTTATGATCTGGTCCTGACATCACTAGTGTGGGTTTTTTTGTTTTTCGTGTCATGAAAGATTGTCGGTCAGATTACAGAGGTTAACAGCTGTCGTAACTGTTGCAAAGGGCGAAGGAGGTTTGTCTGTGAGACACAAACTGGAGGAAATCCAGTATCTTGATATTGATAATATTTGAAGTAACAAGCTGCAGTGTTATATGGAACTCTCCATAAAGTTGTTCTTGTTTTGCGCCCTCCATAAACACCACAGATCCAATGAAAAATGTTGAAAGTCAGTTGCAATTCCCTAAATAAGTGTGTTACCCACGGTTTAAATCATTTCTACAAGCTGCGTATCGCTCAGCAATTCACACAGGGGTTTGAGAAATCAACTCCGACTTGATCAGTGTAACTACATTCGTAATAAATAGATGATTTCATGCATCATGTAAAGCTTTATTGGCCATTTTACGGGAGACTTTTATAGAGTGCCAATGAAACTCTCGACATTTCCACTGCCAGGAAGATAAAGCTGTTGAACCGACACGTTTCACTGACGTTTTTCCCTCCCTTAAAGGTTTTATAGAAAGACAAGAGAGGCCTGTGACCTGGATCCCACACTCGCTGATGATCCTGTAGCTGCTGATAACAAATGTACATGAGCTCTATAACTGTGCAGTTGCAAGAAATTAATTCAATAAAATGCCGTAGAGCCCTTAGCCATGCCTGCAGTTATCTTAGGCTGCACTTAAATTCTAATGTCAGCGACTTTTGTCCTTTCATAGTGTGTGTTAGCATGCTAATATTGTAAAACTGGCACTAAACACAAAGTACACCTCAGGCTGATGGGAATGACATCAGTTGCCTCGATTGGAATCAAATACCTGACAAAGTGTTGGATATATTTCAATTGTCTTAATAACTGTTGTAGATGTCTATTCATGTCAAAAGGAATCAATTCAATCTGGACGAAAGTGAAAGAAATGGCAAAGGGGTGATTCCCCCCTTCTTCCCCACTTGAATCTGTAGTTTCCTAATATCAGTACCGCCAATGGTGGTCGTGGTCTATTTCGGCCCGAGATGCTGGGAGTTCCCGCCAGAGGAAGCCTCCTGCTGTAGCTTGTGGTGATGGAGGTTTGGATAAAAAAAAAGACCAAACGGCACCTGCCGGATGTAAAATTCGATACGGTCCCGCAGGGACATGCGTGCCCTAATCTCCGTTCCCACTGCTAACAGCTTGCAATGTCTCCAGATGTATGACCACATCACGTTATCAAAGGAAATTGAAGCAAAGGTAATCACAAACACAACAGGGGTGTTAAGCGTCTCGGTGTGTGGAGATGCTCGGTAGTGGAAAAAGTCCAACGCGTTAAGCAAGTGCAATTTCTTGAGGAGGGTTTTGAGCTCGAGTTGCACCTCAAGAGGATTTAAATACAGTAGCACTTGTGACTTCACGTCCCCTACACACCCTCTTTGCGCCACCTTCTCCGGCTGCCACGTGTCAAACTAGTCCGTTCTTTGCCAACGCAGCTGTGCCGTCCCTGTCAAGATCAAATATGCATTTAAATATATCAAAAAAAGTGAGACAAATGCACCTAACCTGGTTGAAGACCAGTCTTTTTTTTTTTTTTGAAAAAGCTCCTCATACGTTACACAAACACATCTCTTATCTG
Organism: Apeltes quadracus; assembly: GCA_021346845.1. Classification (NCBI taxonomy): domain Eukaryota; kingdom Metazoa; phylum Chordata; class Actinopteri; order Perciformes; family Gasterosteidae; genus Apeltes; species Apeltes quadracus. The sequence goes on from CM037935.1 coordinate 15,312,756, forward strand.
ACATCTCACATGAATAGATGTGAAGTTGGGGGCTGTCGTGGAGGATCAGGAGGGGGGGGAGGTCCAGCTGATTATAAGCGCATCCCGAGGGATCGGCCTGCCTCGGCAGATAAAAGAGGTCGGCAGCACAGAGACGGGCTCCATCCATCAGACACCGAGGTGGCACGTCACACCCCTCAATACTGCAGGCTGACGGATGCGCTCCGTCGCTGACATGGAGACATCTGAGGGGCTGTCATGACAACTGGGCGGGTGGGTGGGTGGGGCGGGAAGAGGCTAATCAAAATCAATGGGCGCGGGCGGCCGGGGAGAAGCTGCGCGGACGTGCACCGAACGTAACCGTGACTCTAAAAGTTTGCTGCTGGAGTCGTCTTTGCACGCCGCTCGGAGGATACGGATGTTTTGTTAGAGTTCTTTTTAATTAGGCACTCAGTGGCAGCGCGTGCCCATTCTTCACCATCTGCGGAGTGTGTGCATCATTACATTACCGGGCCAGGTTTTATAACATAAGTCTGAATGGAAAAAAAATACCTCAAGTGCGACGGCCCTAATACACGGCATAATTGAGATGGATGTGTTTTTAATGGATGGCATCATTTGGTTGCCGGCTTTAGTGATATTACGTTGAGAGAGAAGGGAGTGAATGCAGCGCTAATAAGGATGCCGTGGCCAAAGGTTGCCGTTGAAGCTCATATTTGTATTTCCTTTGATTCCTGCGGCCGAGACAGCGACCGCTTTTTTCCTTTTAATGGGAAAGGCAGTAATTGCGGGTCTAGTGGAGGTTCGCTCTTCAGCTAGCTGGAAGACCACGTTGCCTTGCCGCTCATCTGTGCAGCTAAGAGGGTGTTCATATTTAAACATGAACATCCTCGCCCAGTGCCGGCCCGAGCCCTAAGCAGAATTTTATCTGGGGGCCCCCCTCCCATCACGCACAGTCACCTGTGCTAGAAGATTATTGGCACAAATGTCACGCTATACTGTTATAGCGAAAATGATAAACGAATACAGTGAGGTTATAATACAAAACTAGGGCTGCTTGCAGCATAAGCAAACTAAGCGGCTGCTTGGGCCCCAAGCAGCCGCTTAGTTCGCTTATGCCTTGGGCCGGCCCTGCCCTCGCCCACGAGATTTCACATAAGCAGCTAACTTCACTCCCCACTCCACCCCCCTCCTCCCCTCTTATTGACAAAAACTAGGAGCCCAGGATTCGCGGATTAAAAGATAAACATAATTGATCCTCTTGGGTTTGATAAATTGCCCCATTTATGTCGATGGTAATCTCACCCGGTCCGAATATCAGCCGTCATTAAAGAATCTCAACTGCTGTTTTTTTTCGCAGAGCCGTTTACAAAAAAAAATTGAAATGAAATTGTGACCGGCGGAGAAACGCTGAAGCCACGACGTGCGGCAGTGCTGTGACCGATGGACCAGAGCAGCGAGTGTGTCACCTGGCCTCGTGTACCACATGAGATATGGGAGCGTGACGGCTGCAGATCATTACGATCCCGGCCCGTAGTCAAACATTTATCTCTGCTCGGAGGCGGCACAGCCGAGAAGTCTTTGTTCGCCCTCCGTGGCGCTGATGGAAGCTATTCCTTTCTCATGTTCCCTCCGAAATCAATGCGAAGAGTGATTCTGTCTCATCTCGCTGCAAAAGGACAAGACCGCTTCACCTTTCCATTTTTTTTTAAATGATCCAATTTTCCCTAAAAACCTTCTGCTTCAGCCTAGCGACAGACTCACCAGTCCCGTCGCTCCATTTCCGAGACATCAGATCTTCACAAACTGTCCTTCAATTATCTTCGTTATCGTCGTCTGAGGCTCAACCAGAGAGATCCACCCCCCTCTCCCCCCCTCCCACCTCCCCTCTCTGCCCCGAACCAAAGGGACGCAAGGAAACGCGGGATTTCATTTAAAACAGGGTCGCGTTATTTTTGAGCCCTCGGAGAAATAACACTTGCCGGCAATGGAAATGTCATTGGTTTGCCCTTTATGTTTATGGATGGAAAGCCGTGTAGTGAAGGTCTGTAACAGGGACACTGTCACTTGGAGTTATTAGATGTAAGAGACTGCAAATAACAAGCGTTTCGTCCTTTTGGGTGTCTGCACCGGAAACACGCGTCATTATGTGGTTTGAACGGTGCTTTAAAAATCGCTTTGAAAGGTGCTCTTCAAAATGTCAGAAATCAACACACCCTGAGACATTTATCAGAGGCCTATTGGTCCGTAACCGACACCTAAACATGAGCCGCAACTACTTTGGTGACCACCGTTAGTGGGGGTGGGACAATCGAAGACAATGTGCCTCTAGCCATGCTTCAATTGATGACTAGATTTGACCCACTGAACTTCAGGAATTTATGATCCCAGCTACTTTTTCTACGAGCTACTTTTCTTTCTGCCCGTGAATCAAAGCTCGGGGATCATTGTCTTCTCGTCTCAAGCTGCCAAACCATCAGTGAGATAAGAGGAAAGGAGAAGATAATAATAAAAAAATGCGTCACAGGGTTTTTATTGACTTATCAAAGTCAATATTATTGTCTAAATAATCTCTATTCAAAATTGCACAGGCTGCACCCGGGGTCCGTGCCTGCTATTCATTTAATTGGAAAATCTCCCTTTCATGAGTCAGTAGGTCGGCTATCTTTACAAATAAATCCGATTTGCAGGGGGTTTGCCAGGGAGGAGACGGATCTGTGGTTGTTACCAGGCGATGGTGCCGGGTGGGTGGACGAGCGAAGGTTAGAAGATGTAGAGTAGATTACTTTGGGTAGCCGTGGCTGTGGGGACGAGTACAACAGCAACATCCAGCTGGTTTTCCTTGGCTGCAGTGTTTCACGAGCGGGAAAGTGACCAGGATCTTAAAATGAGGATTAGATTGCTTTCATTTTCCAATAGTGCAAAAGCCATCTGCCAGCATTCGATGGCAAGTGCGCTTTTTGCTCTGGTTTGTTTTGCTGCTCCTTCTTGATTTTCAATCCCCCCTAGTTGGATTCATATTTGTGCAATAATCTATTTGGCTAAATGAAATTTACTCCCAGTCTGTCATTTTCTTCTTTTCTTTTTTTTTGTGTTTTTGAATACCTCTCTTATCGTACTCTCCTTCAACATGCTTAATTTCATGCTGTTTTCCTCCCCGTTTCCCCCGCGGCCTCCCTCTATGTTTACCTGTGGTTCCGTTCCCTCTGATTGTCTCTCCCAGCGGCTGATGAGAGCACTGATTGGCTGGGGCTGATCTCTGAGGTGGGGACGGGGGGGGGTGGGGGGGGGGGTGGGGGGGGTTGGCACCGAGCCGTCCCGTCTCACTGTGTCAGAGCGGTCTGCAATCAGGCGAGCAGGATGAGACGGTGAATTCTTACTTGCTCAACACTGTCGAGGACCCCCAAACGCACGCACGCACGCACACACACAAACGCACACACACACACACACACACGCGCGCGCTCTCTCTCTTTCTTTTTCATTACGATGCTGCTCGAACTCACCCAGAACAGTGGGATTGAGGTGGAAAGAAGGGGATGGAGGAGTGAAAAGAGTCAGACATGGCGGGGGGGGAGATTTTTTTTGTAAACAGGACCTTTAATAGAAGATGATTCCACTGAAACCACATTCTGACAATGGATGAAAATGAGAAATATAAAAGGAAGCAGAGAGCCGACTCGGAGTATGTGAAATACTATCTCATTGATGTCTAATGAGATAGTAGCCACAAGGCAGGCGCAGGAAAATAAAATGCAGATGATAGCATCTCATGTCCACAGCGTTGCAATTAAGCAATGTCACTGACATGTATGTATATACATGTAATAACATTACCGATGGCATCAAAGGCTAAAGCCGCGTGTCCCTGACGCGCTGAGGAGGAGAAACCAGCAGCCGTCCGGTTTGATTTCCGCTCCTTTCTGCCAGTCGACTGTGATCCTATCGCAGGAGGGAAAGGGGGGAGATGGAGCAGTAACACAAAACAACAAGGGGTTATCTTCCACAGCTTACTTAATTGAAGTTAATCAGAGTCGCTGTTTCCCGCCTGTCGCAGGTCGTTGCCGGTGTAGATTGGTCTTTGTTCCCCTCCGAACACCTTCCTGAGGTTCCTCATTAACCAACCCGACACTGACACGGGACCTCTGACAGTTAATTACAGTCAGCGGGAGGGAAGTGTTCCACCGTGGCCACCGACCCGATCCCAGCACACAGCTCCAGGAGGATGGAGACACTGGAGCACGACTGTTTCTTTACCCTCTTTGACGAACTCGAGGGAAGACTCGCAGGCTGAATACTGTATAGGAATATGAGCACCGCGTTCTGATTGGCTGCTATACGGAGTTTGAGCCGTTAAGTGGTCCGCTTTCCCTCCCGGCTGCTTTCAAAAGATCAGTTGTGGACCTTTATTGAGCTTCTTTTGATATTATCGTGCTGTAGACCGAACTCACTGTCGGCAAGCTTCTGGAAGCGTTATTTAACCCATTGTGCTCCATTTATGACATGATGTAAGGTTCCTCAATATATTTTGTTGAAGACGTGGTTGTTTTGTTTAGAAAACCAAATTAATTTACACACGCAATCTCTTCAGCGCTGCGGGCCTTACTTCCCTCCCCCCCTTTGGCTTGAGATGGAATGTTCTTTTTTATGCCTCTCCTACTGCGCGCTACTTCTCCCAGCATTCATTGCCCGTGAGCGGCGTTCCCTGGGGGGCTTTCTGCCATGCTAGAAGATTCCCTCAGGTCGGTTCCAGAAGGCAAAGTCTGTGAATTTAGGTTATCCACACAAGTAACTTCAGAGACACGTTACAGACATGAAGGTAAGTGGTGCTGCATAGTGTGAACGGTGATTCGAGGCTCAGGGTGACACTTTTTTCATCGGAGCTTCTGTTCCGACGTGTTTGATAAGAGCTCAGTGTGTGTCTTGGATCCACAGTTGCCCTTTTTGCATTCTATATATACATATTAATGTAATACCACACGTATGATGCTTTGCAGCTTTCGTTCTTTTTTTTCTTTGTATAAGACGTCTTACACACACACACATGAAACCAGGGAGAACACTTTTAACGTGCATTACCACAAAGACAAGCTGACTTTTGGGGGCCAAAGCCATCATTGGACTGTTAGTGAAAAGGTCACCAGCACATTTATTTTAAAATTGTGAATAAGTTATTATTCTTTTATTTGGTTCCGTTGCGATAGGGAACCCTGTTATTGATTTGAGGATGTTTTTATAATGTCTAGTTGTCTAAATAAAAGGAAAAACATGTATTTTTTCATGTGTTTTTCAGTCTATTCCCTTTAAGTGTTTATCATGAGAGTACCCAGGAAACCTCAGGTCATGAAGAGTGCTGTAACGCGCATATTGAGTCAGAAACTTGGACTTTTAGGCCTCCGTTGGACTTTTCACTGTCCACAAGAAATAAAACACGATTGATTATCCTTTATTAATCCTTGCATAGTGAGTGTATTCAGCAAATATTGTTGAATCTCCGCCACACGCTTAATAAAGCATATGACCTTAGAGCTTTATGACCACGCGTTTAATCTGCAGGTCAGCAAACGGACCTAATGGTGCAAAAAAAAAAAGAAATCACATTAACCAGGGACCATATGCAGTGTCCTGTGCCCCGATGTTTATGAGCCCTGAGCTGGTAAACCACTAAATCACCCCTTCTAATCAGGGCCATTGCCGATGGTCGCGTATAAGATGAGTTATATGAATCTATATTCCTCATATCGCTCGGCTGTCATCCCCTTCATTCAGCTTCTTGTCACAAACCAATGCGGGGGCTCTCGCCGGCGACCTTGCCATCGCACCCGGGCTCCAGGTGGACGTGATAGATACTCACCCTCCGTGACAGCCGGCCCCCCTTTTTTTTTTTTTTGTATAAGGAAAAGCCGTATTGATTCATGAGCCAATAAATACAGACACAAGAGGTTTGGCCTGCGCTGCTCCTCCTCTTTGTGTTTGGGATGCCCCCTTTTTTTTCATCCGATCCCAGTGGAAAAGGCTTGCAATGTTCTCGTTCCTTATCGGGAGGACGAACGCTGTTGCCAAAGTTGGTGGCAGAAATAATGGAGGGTCAGCGGGAGGCGGCGCGTGGGCCCGCCGTGGCCGGCGACTTATCGCGCCGTGCTCCATCAGCGGCTGCCAATCAGGCCGCTCTTGGGTCAGCCGCAGCGTTTCTGAGATAAGCAGACGACCCCGGCGCCTCCATCCCGAAGGCTCCCTCTGCTATAATGGATTACATATCGATCATAACAAACCTGAAAATGGAGTTATTATTTTCTCCGCGTGTCATTATAGAGGCCTCTGCTGTGCGGCGGACGGACGCTTGTGTCAAATTTATATTAGTGTCATCAATCACAATGGGAATAGATGTGGATTTACCTGCAGGCTTTCTGCGTTTCCATTAAAGTGTTGTTTATTATAACTCTAAAAAGGTAAGTTGGCTTTTTAGGACGTGCTATAAAGCCAGCGGTTTTCCATATGAAAAACCAATCCAGTTTTCTGTCAACAGTTATTTTGAACAACCTGACCCGTCATCACTCTTATTCAAGCGCATACTCACATCCAGCATTTTGACTTTTAATGCTTGTCGGGGTTCATCCTCATTGAATCTGTGCGATGTATCAAACCTGCATCCTTTTTCCCACCAACTAATATTTTGAATGTCCAAAATATGCAATTAAAGGCTGGGAATAATGACAGTAAGTGGTCTGAGTATTCATAAACCCACTTGTATGCAAGTGGCTGCCTTTGACTACATTTTTTTTCTCCAAGTATGCTGCAGTGATCTTCACCCGTGAATCTCTGTGAGTCATTTTCCTACATTTTCTAGAATGCACACCCCCCAAAAAATCTGTTTGAAGTAGTTCTATTGAAGCGTTTTTTTTGTTGCCCCTGAGTAATCCGTGCACGTGTTGCCACGGTACACGAACCGGCCCCGTTAACCAGGGCTGGGTCGAGTCCCCTGGCGTTGCCCGGAGTGACGGAGGGCCACACCACAGGTGACAACGTGTGAAGTGAGGTGGACGCAGGTTGTACTTTGGTTCCACCCCTTCACACATTTGTATTCGGTGCCGTTACCACTGACGCACCAGGTTCATCATGCAGGGCAAAGCAATTTAGGGTTTTACAGCAGCTCCTGAACATGTTTCACCAACAAATGGAGATGGAGATTTCTGCCACTTTTATTTTTTTATGTATCATGAATCTTGATTTGGAATATTCTAACCAGATGTCTTAAAACCAAGCACAAAGATTGAAAATGTTCCCCTTATACAATTTCTATCTGAAATGCCAGGTGGGATTTCAGGGTGCTTTAATAGTTATGTGTCCCCCAGACACACTATTGATTTCCACAGCATTTCTCATCAAATAATAAAACACGCCTGGCGTGTCATACAATGAATTACACTCCCGTTGTCCTTAGAGTGACCTTTGATTGCAAACACAATAGCTGAGAGTAGCTACACCCGAACGTCACATTGATTAGGATTGGATGCTGACGTTTAGCTCGCTTCGCCCGGTGAGACTTATTGCTGAAATAAGCCAGTGTCTTTGAAAGGAACAGTCGTCCGTCATAATTACGACGTTTGCAGTTTCATCACAAAAGTTATGTGTAAGCCTGTAGGCATGTACACGCTTACAGGCTTCCGTAGAATATATTCCATTATCCAATATGGGCCTTCTCTAACTGAATGTGTTTCCCCAATATGTGATTTATTTGCATTCATTAGGACTGATTCAAGTTTTTATTTTGAAGAAACACTGCCGCCGATCACATTTAGCTGCTATGCATGCATATGGTTTTACGTTTTATTGGTTGCGCTGCACGCTGCAGTACGTGGAGTCGAGATATGGATTCAGTGTAGAATAGTAAAAGGCCATTCATTAGGGAAAAAAATGATTTGTGCCAGAGTAGAATTGTTGATCCATTTATCCTGATGATATCGCTTGACATTATCTTAACCAGGTGACTGTGACGCTGCGTGCCCGTGGTAGATTCAAAATCAAATTAGGGCTTAACTGCAGCTAACCCCAACACAGTGGGAGCATATCCAATCACATTTGTGTGAAAAATTAGACAGATTTTCAATTACATTTCAGCATAAAGGGATTGTTAATCCCGTCTCCTGTGCTGGCAGAAGCCGGTAATGAATTTGCTTATCCTCCAAGAAACCGATGTGACTTTCCTCCTTCCAGAGGGAGAAAAAAAAAAAAACAGAAAATATTATTTTTCTTTGTCCTCCTCACGGAATACTGTGTCTGACTGTAATGGATGCAAATCTATTCACAGCAAGGTTAAACAGTTGTTTTGCCGAAGCCAACCCTGTTTATGTACAGAGCTGAATGGGATGAGCTCATAAAGCCTCCAGCCAGGATTTGCTAAACATTGTAGCTTCATCTGCCGGCTTTGTCTGCTTAGTGATTTATTGGATTGAAGATGCTTTCACTTGTACGACAAAGAGCACAAAGTGGATAAAGGCTACTTGTTTCTAAAACTTGTCCTACTTTTCTTGAAACTTAAGAAAATCTCCCCCAGGTTGAAAACATGGTTGTCCTGTTTTATTAAACATCGTCACTCAAAGACTTTTATTGTTTAATAACACATTACTTACCAAATGGAGAGGTTCTAAACGTCTCGATTCAACCACAAGTATTCATCAAAAATCCGGATGTTTTTTCAATTGTCCTTCACATTCTTTCAATTTTCTTGAAGACTTTAAACATACACTACTTGGTTTAGTCCATACATCTATAGAAACAAAGAGATAATAGCCTTTAATTTAAGTCGGACAGCTGATGCGCCGGGTCGGGTTCGCGTTAGGAAGCAGGTCTGATCCGTCCGGACTGAACCAGTCAGCCTGATGATGGATGATGCGTTAATGCTCCGAGCCTTCTTCTGTTGTCCCTGTGCATTAGACACATCACATTAGGGCAAACAAATGCCCCCCCTCCCGCCCCCCCCAACCTCTTTCTGCCCACCTCCCACACGCTCATTTTCCCCGTGCCAGCTTTAATTAAATAGGCTGGTGAGCCAAGTTCTAATGGATCAACTCGGATGAAGCTACAGACGCATGACATCATCACATCTGGCATACATCACGCGACTCACAAAGGGGATTTTCATCGCTAATCGAGTGCGCTTTGTTTCTTCTCGCGTCTACATCAGAGGGAACAATTCTGAGGGTCGTGAAATCAATGGATAAGAGGACCAGTGTGTAAGCCAGAGGGGTCCCTATGCGGTGGGCGTCCTTTTAACAGTCTGGTGTGCAGTTTGTGTGTGTCTGTGTGGGCTGCCTGTCTGAGCATCATGCATGTGCATATATAGACGCGCACACACACACACACACACACACACACATACACACACACAGAGGTGACACGGTCACCGTCATTAGACCTTCACAGGCATCTGCTCATGCCTGCAACGTGACGTGATCCTTCACCTTCTACATGACAGTCGGCCATTTAGCACTAAATTTATGCCGTCCGTGCCCTTTATCAATGCTTTCTGAGGGGGGGGGGGGGGGGAGCAGATAGAGGGCGTCACTCAGCATCCTGGCTTTGATTTGTGTTACTGCTTTTTACTCAACTGGACATTGTAATGACGCTGTGGGCCTTTGAGAGCTGGGCTCTGATGGATGCCCGAGGACTGCAGATGCTATGTATGTACATAAACCACATACACGCTGGTGACATTTGCATACGCGCTAGTGGGAGGGGGAGATGGAGCTCATGTCTGTGCTCTAAGTATTGAGGTACGGCCAGAAAGGCATTTAGGCAGCGGTTCATTTGGGCGTAGCGGCCCGACGCTCTTACGTGTCTGCTTCTAAGCATCACCGGGCCATTTTGCAGAAGCTTGAGCCTTGATTTGTTTCGAGTGGAGCGCTGAATAAAATGTGAGATATTCTCCGTAACCCAACGGCTTGTCAAAGTGAATGCAGGTCCTAAAACAACGACTCGTATCCCACTAATGCCAGACCGCAATCCAACCTCCATTTAGACTCTTAGCTTAGCATAATGAAGCATAAAGGCTCTGACCAGAGTTCTTAAAAATGCTTTCAGAGAGCTAAGCTATTTTTTTTAAGTAAAGAGAGATTCAGATTACTGTGAGAAAATGACGAACTATCCAGTTTGACGAATAAATGTGACTGTTGCTCACTTCCTGTTCTGCAGTTGTTCCTGTGGGTTTATTTGCTTCCTCAGTGTTTAGCTGGGATGAGACACATGATGACAGTTACCCCTCTGGATGAGTTTGTTTAGAATTGTATTACTTCTTCGGGAATCTGTCTGCTCATTATCCAGGGGAAGTGCTGGTTTGATAGGATTCAGAGGTGGAATAACAACTGACGAGGCCATATTATTATATCAGTCTGACGTGACGAAGCAGTGACTTTCATTTCTCAACTTGTCACGTCTTCCCCTCCAAATGATTCAGTAATACCAAACCACGGCATAATACCTTCCCAGCTAACACACTTGGTATTTAATATGTAGATAGTTTGGTGGTCAGATCCTTCACTAAACTATGTTTCTCTTATATTTCCAATATTTAAAAAAAAAGTACTTGTCCTGCACTGAAAATGTTACTCGAATAATAAGAAATTGATAAATCAACAGAGAAATGACCAACAGCTAAATATTTTGTATAGAGCTGCAGCTGAGCAGTTTCTCAATCCACCCATGGTTTGGTTTGTAAAAGTAAAAAAAAAAAAAAACATTTTCTCCAACAAGCTTAGGTTCAAGGTGTTTTGTCTTAAAAAAAAAATTAGCTTTTTTTTTGCATGAATTAAGTCCATAAACATTGGATCTAAAATGCTATGATAGTCACATGAAATCTGTAGGGTAAGGAGCGATCTGGTGTCTTTTATGCCACATAAATGCATGAAATTGAGTTGCAGAGGACTAGGACAGTTACAAAGTCCTTCCCCGTTACGTTCCTGTTAATAGGCCTCAGCCAGCACTCGCTGAAAACCGTTCACGTTCAGGGAGGTAAGGCCAAGTGAATCTCTCCTTCCTTTTTCCTCCACCTTGTCTGTTTGGAGCCCTCTCCACCTCTCACGTCTCCTCTGAGGGGAAGAAAGCGTGAATGGTAATGGAGACTGGCTATCATTGCAGGCTAACACTGCCATTACCCGACCTCTGATGGATGAAGCCAATGGAGGGTGTTATCAGAGCCAGCTGTGAGGGCAGGGGTATGCATTATACATGGGCACTCACCCTTACACTTTGTGCACGCACACACACACACACACACACACACACACAATTACAGATAGGTGTGCCACAGCCTGCTTGGCCACATGCATTTTCTATATTGCATCGTTGCAGGAATCCTTTTGTCTTAATTAATAATTCCCACCAAAACTGCTACTGGCAGTTTTGGTGGGAATTATTTGCAAAACGCAACTATAGGACTTCATTAGAACTGAGCTATCGTGAATTTTATTAGTGGCACCTGCCTTTCCTGTAATGACAATGATATGCTTGAAAAACTCATACTCAGCAGAGATACTCTCAAAGTCTGATTTTTCTTTTTGAGAAATGTAATGAACAGGCATTGGTATTTTATTTTTTAATCATCAGAGCCAACGCTAGTGAAAGGAGGTTAACCTGATCAAGATTTCTAATATCTGTTTAAAAACGTTTTGCAGTGAAAACATAAAACTACATAATCCTTTTTTACTTACTTTTGATGACCGATCGGTGCATCTTCATAATAAACTCATCGGATGTCTCAATCAGTTTGAGGCACGGAGGTATCTTTCTTCTAAATCACTACATTTAACAGGTGGAATTTTGTGAGTTTAAAAAAAATGTGCACACAGTTCTCCATCTGCAGGTTTGGAGTGCTCCCCACTGAGAGCCCTCAACCTGCAACTGCTTCTGGTGAACTGGGAAGAGTGATATTCAAATAAAAGCTTCCTGAGCGTAATATGGAAATGAGTTTTAGTCATTGACAGTGCCGGCCCGAGCCTCTTGGGGGCCCTAAGCAGAATTTTATTTGGGGGCCCCCCTTCCCACCACGCACAGTCACCTGTGCTAGAAGATTATTGGCACAAATGTGACGCTATACTGTTATAGTGAAAATTTTAAACGAATACAGTGAGGTTATAATACAAAACTAGGGCTGCTTGCAGCATAAGCAAACTAAGCGGCTGCTTGGGGCCCCGATTCACACACTGCAGCGGATAACTAGAAATATAACAACATGCCTCCAGTGAGGTTAACGTGTATAAATACTTGTATGTGATTCCATTTGCTTGTCTTTTCTAAGAAAAAGCATTTGGGAAAGGAGCAGTGTGACCATAAGGTCACATAAAGCTTTTTTAGGAGGTGTTATAACGAAAGCCTGTTTCTTTTAGTTTGACCTTTTTTTTTAGCCGCCACCCATCTGACCTGGTGATTCTCGGATCAGGACCTCTTACCCGGACGTCCCACGTGGCCTGCAGAGACGCGTCCGCAGGCTGTCTGCTCCAAAACTTGCATGCATCAATCATTTTGAAAGTAGAGCGCCTGCTTCGTGGTGAAGAATATGTCCTAGATAATTGCGCCCGATGTTCCAAAGGCGCCGCGAGCCTTTCCTTATACCGTGATCCACTTCCTAGTCAGCGCTCACTCACCTGTAAAGCCTGTAAAGGCTTTCCTCGAGCAGCTTTTAGCTGGTGAATTTCTTATCGTTATTGCCCATTGTGAAAATGACACTCTCAATGAAGTCTGGAATATTTAGTTTCATTCAGGGGAAACCATTCAACAGTGAAAGCGTGCAACGGAATAATAAGACTTTGAAGAAGCAAGAGAGAGAGAGAGAGAGAGAGAGAGAGAGAGAGAGAGAGAGAGAGAGAGAGAGAGAGAGACACTTAAAGAGAACATTGAATGCGGTTTGTGCGTCGATCAGTGCTCCGGGCACCCAGAGGTCAGGCTCATGGGTCGTGGGTCGCTAGATAAGGGGGTCATGTGTAGTTAACGTGAACCCTAAGGGGAAACGCTCCAGATGGAGTCCCCCCAGAATCCCTCTGTCCTTTGTGTATCAATTAGGGCGTTCTTGTAAGTGTTAATTCCAGCTAACGACAAGTCTAAGGAGGTTTTAAAGAGCTTCTAATCACACTGATCGAATCCAGACTCAACGATTGTATTTGCTTCTTTATTGTGGACATTCAACATTTCCTTCAGTGGAAGGGGACTGTCAGGCAGGTGTTGGAAGGCAGGACTCAAATGCAGAGGATTCAAAAAAACAGGGTTTATTTAATAATTAACGAAAGTACTTCTTGGGCAAACGGTCCTTCAAGAAGGGGAGGGAAAATACAACAAACTCAAAATCACTCCGTCCGGAGGAAATAACCAGGTCTACAAAACTAAGATCAAAAAACAGGCAACAATAATCTTAACTTAATCTTGGCGTGATCGTGGCGAGACTGGCTTTGGTGAAGTCGATGGGAACGAAACACTTCGGCACAAGACGAGGGAAGACGCTGACTAATAAACACATGAGGGTAATGAGAAACAGGTGGACACAATCAGGGATCCGGGTAATTGGACAGGTGATACGAGAGGAAGGGCAAGCGATCTGAAACGAGAGGAGGGAACAGACTTTCAACATAAGACAGGAAATGACAAGACAAACACACCGGTGTTACAAGGGGACTTATTCAAATAGCTTGTTCGTTTGGCCAACAGTCCACAATCCCGACACCTGAGATCCTAGTACCAGCAGTAAGTATTGCTGCGAACAGGTGGTTCATCAGAGTGTTTCCAAATATTCAATAAGTTGAGTTCAATCCAAATTGAAGCAAACTCCTGTCAATCAATTGAACATTTTATTAACGCTTGGTGAATTGGAAATTTCTGCCTTCTTTAGCAGCAGACAGACAACTGCATCCATTCAATTTACAATCAAACAATGTGAAGGTCTCCAGATTTGAAGAAACGACCCCAAATGGCTGAAGCTTGTAATACCGTAGTACTAATCCAGTGTGAGCCGTTACCAGAAAAAACAACAAAAAACCGCACATCCGTCCAAATTGACTTATTGATTTCATAAGAGCGCCCGTAAAGCTCGGCAGCAACAAGCTGCAGGTCCTGTGACCGAGCGGAGCCGTCGTCTAGAAGAAAAGAAGCGTGAAACCTTCCAACGATTCTCAATCCCCTAATGCGCCGAGGAAATCCAATTTCACATTGCCGTAATTGAAATTTATTTTGTCACCACGACGACGGGTCGACATCATTTATTGAGCCCCGTGTTTTCTTGCGCCCGGGGATCCGTCTCACACTTCTACGGTATTGAAGCCGTAACTTGTGTTAGCATTTTTTAACGCCGACTTCATGAAATTGCAGATGAATTATCAAGATTGCGACTGATACTTTAGAGCAACAAAACATACCTGCAGCCTCAATAGAAACAGTGAGGTTTGCTTTGCTGTGGGACGAGGAGTGTGCAACGCACGTGTTGAAATCAATTATGTCTTACTTGATATAATTGAAACGGCTATGGCAGGTTTTCTGATGACATCATCACCCAGGCAGACATTCGAAGAGGGGCATCGTCAAGTCAAGTAGTCAAGTAGAAGAGATTCCTCGATATACACACACACACACACACACACACACACACACACACTTGTAAACCGTTTGGCATTCAAAAAGTTCAAGCCCCTGTCCGATGCAGTTCATCTACACGCATCAACATTAACATTCCTTCAGCTGTCTCGCTCGCCACAGATCCCCGAGTGTGATGTCGAGGCAGCCACAGGATCGCCCTTCATACCTCGCAGCGATGCCTGGAACGCACAGCGCGAAGAGGTCCATTACCTTTTTAACGCCGACCCCTCCCCCCGTCCTCCTCCTCCGCGCTGCCGAAAAACACACCAGCAGAGGCGACGCGGGGTAAAAAACCCGACCGGCGTTCAGCCTCTCAGGACCAAAACCCGGCCTCGCCGGGCGGCGTTTGAATAATGCTGCAGATGAATCAGTCGGCGCGGACGGCGGCTAAGCAGAAGCGATCAATCATATTAGGCTGAGATGCTTTTCAGAGGGGTCGTCACACATTCTAACACGGTTATTTCCACACGGTAATTGGATGGCATTGCTAGCGGGACTAGATGAAGCGAAAGGACTTATGAAGGAAATTATTTGCGTGGAGGGATGTGCGCGCATCGGCCTGTTCGTTTGAAACGACGGCGTGGGATTTTTACCACTGATTTTGTTTTCAACCTGGTTGCTTAATTAGGATTCTTTTCCCGTCCTGGCTCAAAACGCTCTGTTTTCTCCCTTCAGACAAAGCGAGAGTTACTGCATCCAGTGAAACCGGGGGAAACAGTCGGGCTCATAATGTCTGACCCCTGGGAGGGGGGGCGGGGGGGTCAGGGAGACATGAAATGTTGTTGCTATGATTTCTCATGCAGCGAGGTGGGCTTCTCTTTGGGGTTTGGGGACGATTCGTCTTCCTCCTCTCTTATTCTGCATCTGGGGTTTGGAGCAGTTATAAGTGTCCCGTCCCAGTTTCCAACAGACTTGTTGTACCCTCATGAACCCTGAGGATATTCACTTGGATTTAGAGTTGATGGATTTCCTCTAATAAAAAAAATATATTCTCTTGCATCGGTGTATACATTGTGAATAAAAATGGCATATTTCCTCATGTCTTTAAGTTTGAAGTTGTTTGTTTGTGTGTGATGTATGTTTGTTTTGTGTGTCTGTGTGTGTGGAGTGCTTCAGCTTTAACATCTGGCACTAGTGTGATTGGCGTGGTGAGCCCTCAGGCCTTTTCACAGGTGATAGATGACACCTATCACAGCCTGTCATCAGGGACCCAGCCTGCCAACTAGCCGACCAATCAGACGCCTGGTCTCCTTTATCTCCACCCCCACTTTTTATTGCTGAGAGATGGAGAGATGGAGGGAGAGTGACTCATTGCCTTTTATGAATTTAAAAGATGCACGCAGCACTAAGACCAAACCCCCCTCCTCCTCCCCCCAAAAAAGTGCCTCGCCTCTCGAGCAGCATGTCTGCGGCTTACATGCTTGAATTGATGAATAAAAGTTGCATCAGAGCAGGAAATGAAACGATTTCAGCGCTTCAGACATTGCAGGGTGAGAACGAGGGATCCAGATAAAGAACGTTCTTCCTTCTCCAGATCGGCCATTTCATCGGTGTCCAGCAACAGTAGTGTGTTTGAGCACAGACAGAAAACCTGCCAAGCTGCTCCTCTCCTGTTTCTGGAGGCCCGAGATAATAATCAGAACCCATCTGTTGTGCTGTTTTCCTTGTTTTCTCTCGTATCCAGGAGGATCAGCAGCGCCGCTACTGTCGGCCAGGAATCCTCCGGCCTTGTTTAATGACTTGCCTCCCACAGATGAGTGCAGTGGTGATTATTATAAGATGGGTTTATGTTTTGTGTGTGGAGAGCTAACATCTTAGCCACCGTAGCTGACGTGCACCTGTTAAAGGCCTCGGTTGGTTGAGAGGAACCCCTCGTAGCGCTGTGTTACCAGGTCAGCCATCGGTGCGGGTGAGTTTTTGTGCCAGTTTTTCGATGCTGCCGGAGATGGATCACCTCAGCTGGGAGGCCAACTTGGGCCAGAGGGTCTACGTCAGGAGGTCCAATGGCCACTTCCTCACTTTCAACCAATTGTTTATCATTGTCTCATTCCACCAATATAACTTCTGTTAGACATTTCTTGTCATTTTACTGTGGGTGAGTGGGGAGCGCGGTCGTCCTTCAATCGGAGGGTTGGCGGTTCGATCCCAGGCCTGGCTAACGCGCCTGTCGATGTGTCCCTAAGACGCTTAACCCAACATTGCTCCCGTAACAGTGTGTGATTGTGAGATACTGGTGGGCAGGTGCCACTGTGTAGCTCCTGTAGTAGTGTGTCAGTGTATGAATGGTGTCATGTGGCGTTAAAGCGCTTTGAGTGAAGCGCTACACAAGTTCAGTCCATTTACCATTTACAAGCAGATACAGAGACAGAACGGCGGCACAGACCGGAGCTCGTGTTAATGGATTAACCGGGGCGCTCCGGATGAGGGTTGACAAAGTGCCGGCTCAGGGCCGCATTGGCTTTGCGCGTGCCTCATAATAATTGATGGATGACTCCGGTGCAGGACAATGACAGCCTGGTTGCCTGGCCTTTACCCTGTGCCAGCTCAGCCCTTACATGTGTGAAATAGCCAATTACTCCGTCGCCTATTGAAAGTAATAGGCTGAGGAGCAAATGGCTACTGTGGGACACTGGGCTCCTTGCAGACGCAGGAAGAGAAAGATAAAGTTCCGCCAGCCGCCGCTGGATAGCGAGCGGTCAGTTAGGTATTTTCCCCCTCTAACCACGGTATTGACTCAGAGTTTATGATCCATGATACAATCGTGTTATACAGGAGCTAATTTATGGGAATAAATCCTCCTTTTTAGAGGCTGTTAAATGGGTAATGAAAACAGCAGCCATACATTCTCAAGCAAGCATTAAACCCTGTTTTTCCTCTCAGGAATGGAAAGTCAAGCGGCCTGCGTTGCGAGCTAACGCTAGCCAGCCGTAGCATATTGACGGAACGATCCGTCTTCATAAAAGACGGTGAACAACTCCAATCTATTTTCTGCAATCACATTATCAGAGGCGATGTATGACTGACGACCTGAAATGTGTACAGGAGACGTACACGTGAGGAGAGGGGGGCAGTAAAGCATCCCCGGTGTAATTGGACAGGTTATTTTTACACAATGCTGACGTTTCAGGCTGCTTGCTGTGTTCCCATATTTCTCTCCAATATTCTCTCTAATTCCCTTTTCGCGCTCTCTCCATGACGTCTCTTCACCCCCCCCACATCCCCCACAAACACTCACACTCATTCATCCTCCCTTCGCGTTTGCCCCCCCCCCCCCGACATCTTCCTCTCCAGTTCGCCCTCATCTGTTCGTTTTTGCTCTGCAGCGTCTTCCATGCAGCGTCCTGCGACTTATGCAAAGCGTAATTGACAGATGTGTTGTTTTAGTACGGCTTACTTCAAGTAACCAAAGCCACTCACTCCGCACTAATCTAATTCCAGCTGGACTCCCACCTTAATCTACGGGTGCTTCAGTTGGAGGCAGAAGAAAATTGAATGCCGACATGGATTCGCTGAAACTTTCTGTGGTTTCCCATTTGCTCGTCTCATCAAACAGACTCATTTCTGTGAGCGGCGTTGTTTTTCTTTGCCTCGTCAGCTCTCAGGTCTTATTGAGGCGTTGATTTTCGACTTTTATTTCCTATGTACACAAACCAAATACACACATTCAATGGTTTTAAAGAGCCCTGTTGATAGTTCAAAGACGAACCGCGTCCCGTCCCGTCCCGTCCTCGGCGTATGTCTGACACATGAGCGCATTGGGCCCCCCCCCCCCCCCCCCCCCTCCACCCCCCTCGGCTCTCGCCAGCCAATGGTGATGGATGACCTGCAATGCATCACTGAGCTGGAGAGGAGGCGGGGCGGTAGACCTCGTGTATGACTCTCCTCAAGTATTGGCTTCTCCATAAGTAATTCGTTTTAAAGAAATTAGCTGAACAGTGAAGCCGCTTCATTCAGAGTTGGGCACACGTTGTGTATATTTGTACTTGTTGCTCACCAGATTTGAATCAGTCAACAACCTGTTTCTTTGATTAGCTTGGTTAACTTTTAATCATTTTGTATTCACCTGACCAAGGCACACTGGTTCATAAAAAACAACGAAGCATTCATCGTCTCCGGGGGCAACAGAAGAAGCTGCAAACATATTTCTTAAGTTGATTTCGCAATTACATTTATTTAAATATGTGAAGCACATGAAAATAAGGATTGGAGTTGTGTGTCTTGCACGTTGGCTTTGGGCCAAATTAGTTCAACATCTGATTAGATTTAATTGGTTCTTTTAGTCTTTCACCACTGAAATCACACAAGATTCATATTATGTGTAAACACAAATCAAAGACTCACTATGTCTGTGACATCGGCTCGTAGTCTTGCCAGCCCTAGTTTGTGCCATTAAGACTGCAGTCTGAAGTTTGATCGCACACAGCACACTAACATGACCCGGTGCATTATCTGACGCGTGATGTCACTGTGCAGAGCGTCTATTTCTGATGGCGTGATTGACACGGGCAATGGGGCCTGGGATTGGAGATGGCTGTGCAGCGAGAGTTGTGTTCCCTTCATTAGACAAGCCGGGGGAATGTCCCGTTGACCCCACACTGACCCCGCCAACACAATTACGAAGCACAGGCCCGGCGCTGGTTATTGATGCCCTTCGCTGACACGAGCAGCTGCTCTGGGTTTTGGTCTCAATCACTAATGTGAGGAATCCGACTCACCGAAACTAGGAAAACAGGACCAGAGAACGGTTGGACTTGGAAAACAAGGACGCTTTGCAAAAAGGTGTATTTCATACATTCTTATGCAGCAGACATGTCAGAAATGACCAATACTCACTGGATAATGGTAATAATATCACCTGCCAGTCATGCTGATATTTGCATTTATATTTTTATTCACATCATTTAAAAGGCCCTTAAATTGGTTTTGAAGGAAGACTGTATGTAAACTGTGGTTTATTTAATATTTAAAAAAGCAAGTTCTAGACAATCACCTGGATTTGCTTTGCATAATTGAATTGCTCGACTTTTCACGTGCTGTGTGAACAAAATCAGCGGTGCCTTTGAAAATTGTAAAGAACTGTAAGAAAGGTGGATATTGAGGCATAATCCGAAATACACCTGGGACACCAGAGGATTCTCCAACAGAATAGAAAAAGAGATATTTGTTGGATCTAGCCTCTCTGATATTTGCCCCTGCACCTGCGATGCATGTGTGTGTGCCTGTGTGTAGACATTGTTGTTGTGCTTGTGATGTAATGTGTGGTGTAAAGGGGATGGGGGGGGGGGGGGGGGGGGGGGGGGGGAGGGGACAAGCTGGCTGCTGCTGTGCGTTTTTCTCTCATTTTTCCTCCAGCAGGTTGGCAATAAGCCAACACTCAGCCTATCGATTTTTCACCACCTCCTCTCGTCAAATGAAAACTTGAAATTGTCGCTCTGCCTTTCCGCTCTAACTTTGCAGCTCGTTGCTCTCGACAAACTTCCCGTCTTTTGAGACACACGATACTCCTGGTTTTGAGCTTTTGGGGCGAGCAGAAGATGCGTTTTCTCAGCACGCGGCCTTGTTTTATGTCGTGCGGTCTTTTGGCTCTGTGCCTCGTGCGCACTTTGGCAGCACCTCTGCGCGTCTCGTGGCCCTTCGACCTGAGGAATCCCTATTTTCAACCTCTCGGGGTGATGGTGGTGGGGAGGCTCCCCCCCCCCCCTTTAACGAGCCTTTGTCCCTGCTCACTCTGGGGAAAGTGGCCTATATGTGATTAGTAAATTGTGGCTAATTAGATAGATGGAAGGGTCACCGGCAGTGATGAAGTCAAGGGAACCACTGAGCGATGGGGTGCCAGCGGATGCTAATAAAAGGGCGGGGGGGGGGGCGCTCACAATAGCGTGGCACCCCGATGTAGCCTTTGATAGATGAATCATTAAGAGTTATTAGAAATGATCAGACAGAGGCAAAACTGTGCTTGCCTGTCAGTTAACCACTCCAGTCTGACGAGTAAACGTCGAGGGAGTGGACTGATCTGTTCACTCTCTAGCGCCATTGAGAGGAGTCAATGAGGTGGACAACGAGACGTGATAACACCGGCGTGATCTGCTCGAAACGTTAATGTGAGAGAAGCTGTGCATGTTTCCGTCTCTTCCATCCAATCAACGTGAGATTGGTAGGAGGCTACGTGGGAAGGCGGCTGGCTGATGATATGGGTGGAAAGGGAAGACGAATAACAAACACCATCCAAAGTGAGCAGATTAGATTCGTATCAGGGAGAGCACGCGGCGCGACTCCTCTTACATCCGCCTCCGATCTTGATTTATGTTCCCGGCGACGTACAGTTAGCGGGGAAAAGATTGATTCGGCAGTTGTTTATCTCGAAACAATGGAGAATGGTGCAGGAGATTGCATCTGAAGGGGAGGGGGGGCTTATTCCAGGAGCTCCGCCCCCCTCTGCCTGTAAGCAGGTGTGAGAGCTGGAGCTGCGTTACGCCGGCCGCGGCTGACCTCCCGTCTCCAGGACGGGGCAATTAGTCCACAAAATGGCCGACTGTAAATCTCCAGCAGAAAGGGTTTGGCAGGGGCACCCCGAGGTGAGCTCCACAACGAGGAATTAAACACACAGCATTAGCCGACGGCGGTTTTACGATGTGACGAGCAGAGCGGAGTGAGGGGGAGGTGGGGAGGAGGGGGGAGGAGGGGGGGGAGGTGTCAGGGTGTCGTCCTGCTGCTGTGCTCTTTGGGGGTCATATTCCATCTGTTATGTACAGCGAACGTAGCATATAATGACGTTTATTATAAAAGAGTGAAAGGATTCATGAGCCAATGCCAGGAAACACAGGGGGAAAAGTAACAATAAACGAATCATCATTCATTTGCATTTGTTACTTAGACACACATACACTTAAAACTTGTGAGGCTCAAACCAGGCTGTCTTGTGTAATCAATTATTATGTTTATTGTTTTACTATTACAGTTACCTGTGACCTTTTAACATGTCAAATTTACGTATCATATCAACATCAAGGTTAACTGTCGTGTTTAACTCAGACATCGATAGTTAAATAGGCAGCAGATGTGTAATTTTAGGCTAGAGGGGTTGAGCGGTTCCACGCTAGGCAATTTTTACAAATCCAATTGAGAACCTTAATTTCCTTGTCTGGTTTAGTCTATTGAGATAGAAGAAAATAGTGCACAGTGGCTGTGGTAATTACCCTGATACCCCGGGCTTGTTTTGTCCATCCAGCAGCCCAAAGACGTTTTATTTATTAACAGAAAAACTAAAATGAATCAACAATTATTTAGCGACTGTCACCTTGCGATTATTGGATTTGAGGACCTACCTTTACCTACCTTTGCTAAGCCTGATTTATCGTTAAAAATAAGTATAATCATTCAGACTTCATATCACACCTCATTTCTACCCCGGCAGGTTTTTTGGTGAAACTGGTGAGATTAATTCTTGCATTCCTAGTTTCTCTCCCACATGTCATTCTCCTCTGAAAGGGTTTTTTCCTGACTGTTTGCGGCTCATCGCCGGCAAATGTGACATTCAGTGACACCATATTTCTCGGCAGCTTGACAGATGAATATGCGTCACCTCGTGGCATTCTCTGCTTGTCTCTGTCCGCGGAAAGACGCCGGTTGAACCTTCACACAGAAACGTGACGAATTATGAGCCATCGGAAATAATTCTGTACATTAAGTTGGGGAGAAAGTTGCCCAGAAAGCTGTTTTGAACATCCAATATCGTAATAACCAACTATCCTTATGAAACAGTCTCTCTTCAAAGCGTGAACTCAATTCATTGGTGGAGAAAATGGAACCCAATGCAGAAATACAACATTTTTTGGAAACATGAGCATACGGCCGGTCTGCAATTCAAACGATACTACACTGATCAACATCCTGCCTGCACACCTCGCAGTAATTGAACAGGCCTGTGTGGGGGCAATGCATCGTGTGAGGAACACCTCCGTGTCGTCGGCGTGATTTGGTAGCTCGGGGATCCTTCTCGGCTGCCTCTCGTTTCCAGCGTCGTGTCCACTGAAAGAGGAACGGGACGCCTCACAGCACACCCAGCGGGGAACATCTAGATGACGGCGCTTCCTGAGAATAAGAGGGATTGCTGATATCTCATCGAGGAGAGGTTGGAAAGGACAGAGAGCCACCCCCCCCACCCTGACGGATAGCGCGGCTGCTTTCCTCATAACCATTGGCTGATTTGTGAATATTGTTCCCCTTTGGTTTAATCTGCCGTGTGCTGCGAGGCGGAAACTATTCCCAGGAGGCTGCCGGAGGGGGGTTGTTAATTTATCTCCTGTGTATTAACAAAGCCTTTTGGTGAGAGGGTGCACCCCGACCTTCTCTTCAAGAGGGGGAGGGGGGGGGAGAGGGGGGTCGTTGACCTGTGTTGACACAAATCCTCGAGGTGGACTCTTTTAAACGGCGAGCGGGACGATGCGAGGTCACGTTTGAGCTTTTTATGATTCACCCTCCCACATTTTCCCCCCGGCCCGACAGACATTCATCAAGGGACACACAGCTAGTTACCACCCCCCCCCCCTCCCGCCCGCCCGCCCGCCCGCCCTCGGCCCTCCGCCTTGTGTTTCGCTTGCAGACGCGATGCGGTCACCCCTGTAGGTTCCACACTGCAATGTCTGATCCACAACCCGCTGAGCTGATCGCTCCACCGGACAGAGGACGTATCCGTCCCAGTGGCGCTTCGGTTTTCAGGGTCACAGCGGATCGGTTGTCCCACATGAGCGGTGGAGGACAAGATGTATAATCGTAGTGAGACACCACTACATAAAAAGATGGCCTCATCTCTCTGATTATGCAGAGGTCTTTGTCCGGAGTGTAAACGTTGAGTCCAGCTTTGTATTGCTCACAGAACCCTGGAAGTTTTTCATGCGTCACCCGTCAGCTGCAGCTGGAACTGCACATGTTCAGTCATTCAGAGAGTCAGATGCTGAGAGCCTCTCTGAAAGGGTCAGTAGGATGTGTGTGTGTGTGTGTGTGTGTGCGTGTGTGTGTGTGTGTGTGTGTGCGTGTGTGTGTGTGTGCGTGTGCGTGTGTGTGTGTGTGTGCGTAGACTATGGGCAGGTGGGGTTGGTCCTCCAGCGGGGAGACTTTTATGATGAATCTGCGCGGAAGAGTTATTCGTCTTAAGCTCCGTCAAACAGGAGAGGTTGCCATGGTGATACGAGCAGGTTCAGAAAACTCGTTGCGGAGAAATGCCCGCAGGCCCAAACCCTTTGTCACCTGACGTTCAATAATTTTGGTGTTGATTATAACTGGATAATCAATGGCTGTCCTTTGGGGTGTACAGCGCTGGAGAGATGGACAGCGATAGTGATGCGTCCAAGTCAACGGGGACATTTATACTCTAAATGGAAAACATACGTGATCGGGTGTAATTGAAAAGTTTTTAATGGAGACAATACAATGTAGTGTTTTCTGTTTGAGTAGTAAATCTTTCGAATGTTGTGATTGTGCGCGTTATTATCAATAAGAACACATTCGTAGATCAAGATGAAAGTCGTCATGGACTTAAATTACTTTTTCTTCTGTCGGAGAAACAATGAGACATTTCAATGGTTTGTGAAATTGTTTCTTCATTTTGGCGTGATCTTTTTCGGATATCCTATTTAAAAATAATTCATTGACTCCTTTTAATGAAATTGCCTTTTTCCTCAAACAGAGCTGAACCACAACGACTGTTCAAAGCCAAAATGAATGGAAGCGCGTTCAAGAATTAAGAAGAAAAAAAAATAATGAAAAATGCTAATTGCAGTTCCCAGAGGCCAAAGTGTTATCTTCAAATTGCGTCTTTCTAAAACGCAACAGTCCAAAAACTCAAATTTCAATATACAATGAGGCGGAACTACAACCTGCATCAAGTCACAAAAAAAAGAATGTTAAATGAAAATATCGGTCCATCAATCAGTAGCCCAGTTTTATCAAAAGTTGTTCTCTGAAGTATAACGATTTTAAAAACGACATTGGAGCACATCCAGCTTGATGGGCTTCATTTTTTTCAACAAACAACAGTAAACTACGACCATAATATATTTCCCTCTCAATCACACAATTAGTAATTAAATACACATCTTAAACACAAGGACAAATCGGACAAATCGGTTAAAGGTCAAACTCTTCTACGGATGAGACACAGAAACATAAAATACACTCCCCGTTGCCATTTTCACAGTATGATCTGCTACTCACACTGATCCAGCTATGTTTTGAGATAACAGCACATACTGTATAATTAAACATGCTTTATGTTATGAATTACAAAATGGATGCAAACAAAGGGACGTTGAAGCCAACAGTGAAACCTCAGCGGCCACACACACTGATCCAGCATGTGTCCCAGCGTGTTAAATCATGCGTCTCCCTCTCGTTCCAGTTGCTTTTTTTTCCCTCCCGCTCTTGTTTTCTGGTCAGGAGGACAGAAAATAAGATGCCTGCCCCCTGGGCGTCATCATAATTCCAGGCTAATCTGTGTGCCGGAAAACTAGCGTGCAGGCAGATCTACAGGTCTGTTGTTACCAGCGGATCCGTTGCCGTCCTCGTTCTGGAGCGTTGCAGTTTAGGTGAAGCCGATCCACAGGGGCACAGATGACTTTCTACACCCCCCCCCCCCCTTCCTCCCCCGATAAGAGAAGGAATGTAAGTCACCAAAAAGAAAACACAACAACAACAACAGCGTAAAGGAAATGGAGGTTTGTTTTTGCTCCCACTGTGTGCTGGACTGATGTAGAGCAAACACTAATTACTGCGCCGCTGCCAGCTTTTCAACTTTTCTGAAATCACATTGTGTTTGCCGTGATGCTTTGGAGCAAGTGCGAAAATTGCATCATCAGTTGATTTCAGTATACCTTAACACCAAGGTCACACTACCAAAGCACACTGCCCATTGGGATATTACTTTAAAACCAAGATAAGAGGAAAACTGTCTGCATCACATTTCTTTATAAAGTAATTTCCATCAACACGTAATATTTCAGATTTAGCCTCGCTGCCGGAGGCTAAGGGAAGGACGATTTTACTGTGTTTCAGTCGATATACGACTGAAAAGAAACTGTAGGTCGTATCCCCTTAAAACTCCTGACTGGATGTATTTCAAAGTTGCATTAATCATTCGTTTTTGGCAACTTTTCGGCAGCAAAACCGCAACTAAGCTTCTAGCGAGCATTTACTCGCCCAGCGAACACCGAACAACACGCGCATTCGTTTGCCGTTGTGTTTTTGGCCCCAAGACAAATGTGAGTCAAATATTCAATCTTGTTTTTAAACTTTGGTCTGCACCCACTCCTGATGAAGTTATTTGGGACTTCAGACAATCATTTCCTCTGAATTTGTCTGTCAAACATCAAAAGGTCATTCAATCCATTACATTATTTGATAGTATAATTTTAAGACCGCTCAAACGGCTGCTCGGCAATGTTTGCCGCAGCCTTTTCTGGATGTCATTTGTGTGACCTTGTCTGATTGTGGCATCGTGTTGGCGAAATGAGATGACCTGTTTCGTGACATAGCCTCAGAAGGCCTCGCGTAGTGACACAATAAGAGATTGCAGGGTGTTCTATTTATGCTACAATCAGCGCAAGAGTTGAATAGATGGAGGAGAACAGGTTGGCGCGTGGGTCGAACCAGCTCGCAATCTGAGCCCATTGTCTCCGTAGATCGGCTTTCTCTCTTCGGCAGCACAAAACTCTCAAAGGTACGTATTGACTTTGTATCGACAAGCCCTCAGCCGGCAAGCAGCGCGGTCTGGAAATCAATGACACGCCTGTTGTACGCCTTTGCTTCCTGTCGTCAGTGAGGAGGGCCACCTTGAGCTTCCGTGACAATGCACCGGTTGATTGAACTCTCCTTGCCTGCTCTTTAACATTACTGTAGCGACTCTCGCTAATGAAGCTCACCTTAAGGTTTTGTTACGAAACAGGCTGCCGTCGGCCGAACGAAAACAACCGCTTTCGAACACCAGACCTCTCGCAACGCTCCCGCGTTCCGTTACCTAACCCACCCACAAACATCACCACATTTCTAAACTCTGTAAATGAAATTGAACAAATCAATTACCATATTTTCCGCACTATAAGCCGCACCGGACTATAAGCTGCGGGTGTTTTAATGTTTAACTACCATATGTCTCTTAGTGGTCATTAGCTGTAAAAATCCATAGATTAGCTGCACGGTTATATAAGCCGCAGAACCGAATTAATGGGAAAAAAAGGCGCAGCTTATAGTCCGAAAATTACGGTACTTTTATCTCTCAACAGAAAGTGTATTCATATGTACGATGAGTGTACGTTGAATGTAAAATACCTGCAACACCGTCTGCCACACTGTCCTCAAACTTCCTATGGACGATCTGAAACTACACCGTGTGGGAACCGGAATTTATTGCCCTGCGTCCTGTGCGTTAATTGTTAATTGCTCTCTTTTCTTATTCGGTGTCGTCTCGATCGGGCGGCTGCGTAATTGTTTTAATGCCCAGCGGAGGTTCATGTTACTGTATGTTAGATATCAGGTAATATAGGGCATGGGGCCACAAATATAATTCAACACCTTCAGGCAACAGCAGCAGGCAGACCTATGGACCTCGACCGGCTTCCCTTCTAGATCCTCACATATCCGGCTCAGTGCTTTATGCATCGGAAGCGATTATTATTCACCATGGGATGGCGGAGGGGGGGATTTTAAGAACTATCAAAGCTAAATACTATGGGAGCCAACATTTGCATCTTAGATTCCTCAGAACTGCAGGAAGGCGTGTGCACCAGCAGGGCGGGATGTCCTGAGGGCGCCCTGCTACGCGGGCGGTGTCGGGGTCATGTGGTTGTGAGTGTTTTCGGGGCGGTGGTAACACAATCTCTAGCCCGGGGTTGAATGAATACGAAAGCAGATTGAAGCTGTTTCTTCTCAAAAAGGTCACTTCTCTAACAGGTTGAAAACGATGTTGTGTTTATGGCCTGTTTTTGAAAAAAAAAAAAAAAAACACATCCAGTTTACACATGATAGACACTTTCTGACACGCTAAAGGCCCGAGGGGGACGTGCACATGATAAAAGTGATATAAATATTATTCCAATCAAGGTTGGGCGACGTGGATGACATACTTTATGATACTTGGGTAAAAAACTGTTGATAGACAAAACGCACAAATCATTATGTCCATTTGGTTGATAGCGTAAAGCCATAGCCCTTTGTCGCATTGATGTAAAAATAGTATAAAATTATTGCTGCCAGTCAGACATTTTTATTTATTCACAGCGTTACCTAAAAATACCTAAACCTGTTAAAGAGATGAAAGGAATTGTTCCAATTTGATTGATTAATGTCCTACTTTTGAAACATTTATATCATCACACGCTGCATATACAGGTTCATTTTAAGACTTATCATCCATCTTTTACCCAGAGACAATTGTTGGTCTGATACTGTGTGTAGGTGGCGTTCAGTCTCTCCATATGAGATCAACATGAAATACAAGTCAATTCCGATTTACTCTTCTATTTTTTTTCCTCCAGACTAAACCAAATGCTTCGCAAATCACTTCCTGAGCAATGTCAGTGTAAAGCGAGCGCTTTCTGTCTGATGTGCACTTTGTTTTTTATCTGCATGCAGGCGGAGGCATCTCATCCATGATGTGTGTCATGTGCTGCTTTGAGAAAGTCGTTGTCTCAGTGAGCCGGCTCGTTAGTGGCAAAGCAAGTGTGAGTTTCAAAAGAACGAACGCGAGCGAAGTTTTGTCGAGATGCACCTTGACATGTTGTCTTGGAAACGAGAAAAGGATCTACGTGACACTGATATCCTTTAGCAGGTTATTAGCAAAGTCGGTACATTCTCTAAAGACACACTTTATTGGCTAAATGTGCTAATCAGAGGGTCGAAACCCAGTGATTACTAATTAATCAGTGTAATTTACATGATTTAAAATTAATGACTTAGGAACTCTGGGTGGGTGGAAATATCATTTTTTGAATTAGCCATAACAGCTATTAGGTTGGTTGCCTGGTCCCTCCCCCCAACATGCTATTTTTCTCCACGGTCAGGTTCCCATTTTTTTTTGTAATCGAGGAAGAGGTTTTCGTTCGGCTTTCTACGGTCTGGCCCCCAAGCTGGCTTTGAAGAACCCACCCGCGCCTCCGCGCGCGCACCACGGACTCCTGTCAGAGCTCTCGTCGCAGGAGCGGGCCGCCGCCATGATTCATTCACAAAAGGGCCTCGTTTAATTACTCCCAAATCAGGTCAGTCGGATACCCGGGAGGAGCGGTGGGCGATCGTATATATGAGCCACGCGTCACATCACAAACCGTTTCCAGATCCCTACGGCTCTGCTTCCACGGGAAAAGGATTTCAATCCGTAATGCTCACAGCAAAGAGATTTACGCCCACCTGGTGTGTCAGAGCCGGCCTAATAAACCTGTTTATGTATTAAACACTGTGGGGACTCTTGATATTCCTGCCACAGACAAGTAGTGAGAGGAATAACATCCGTATTAAATCTACAGCCACGTTAGGGTGCTTTCTTGTTTGTTGTCAAGGTTACGATAAGCTTACACAAGTGTTGGATTGCAGACATTTCTTTGACTGATCCTCCACTTTTCTTCACCGACGCTAAGCTTTGTTACTATTTCGATTTAATAATACTTCTCATATTTTCAGTATGTGAAATATCAGCTTATAAGATGACGAGCGTCTTCGTTCTGCTAAACTGCAGCTTTCCTCACAATAGCAGTGATTAGCTGCTACAGTCGTCCGGTCACAGTGGGAATGAAAGATCGCTGTGTGTTTTTTGCCTATTAGGCATTCAGATTGGACGCAGGTCAGGTTGTTCAACTGGTCGCAGTGGAATATTAAATTGATCCAACTGCAGCGCGTAGACGGCGGTGTTCATCCCGGGGCGAGAAATCGATACAAATGCACTTCGGGGTACTGATTGTGACTTAATATTCCGCTCTGGCGGCATCATTATTAGTTAAAATATTTAGTTGTTGTAGGTGTGTGTGTGTGTGTGTGTGTGTGTGTCTGAGAAAACGACTTTCTGGCTGTGTGAGCATTAGGAGAGTGAGGGGTTACAACTTAAAGCCATAAGGCTGCATTCACACTTGGCTGAAGGTTATACCTGCGGCTTTGAGGTGAGCTCAAATATCAGTTTGTCAGAAATGCAATTCAAGAAAACCTCAAAATACACCCATCGCGGGGAGGAAAAATCGCTGCTCCCATGCCCAGCGATGTGAGGCCCATTAACTGAGAGAATGAACAGGATTTAAGGCCTGTTTCTGCCGGGGCAGGCAAAGGGCAGACTGGGTGACAAACGACCGGCGGACAGTAGGAAAGGACGCGAGAAGGAGACGGAGTCAGTGGTCATCTTATGGAACACAGACGTAACACACAATGGCTTCCTTCTTTCTCTGCAGTGAATAAAATGTAATGAGCAGGTTTCTGATATTGATCACAACTGCCGCATAAATACTCCACAAAAGGGGCAAAGACAGATTAGTAATGATGTGCTCATCTGGCCCGTACGGGTCGCCCGTCGGCCATAAAGCACCTCGGGAGAGCTTTTATCAGCCTTAACGCACTCTCCAAAGCGCATCCTTCACTCTGCATGTCCCATCGAAAAAAGGTACCGCTTGACCGCAGTGCAGAAGCTATACGTGTATCGGTCTCGGTGCGACGAGGACGAGGACGATGAAGACCATTCGGGTGACCGATGAGCATCTTGACCTTAAGAGAGCGACATCACAGAGGGACGACGTCGGATAACGTTGGCGCGATTCCAATATTTGTCCTTCTATGCAGGGAAGACGTATGTATTTGACCCCCCCCGGGTGGTTTTGAATATTCCATCTGACTGTGGACAACTGGAACTGGAAAGTCCTTGTGTCCTTTTCAAGCACTTCATAGCTTTCAGCCCTGCGTCTGCAATTTTCAGAAGACCGCCTCAGACTTCCCTTTTTCCTCACAGCGCATTGTGCCGCGAGCAAACACAGCAGCGCTGTTCATCAAATGCAATATTCCATCCCCGCTCTCCCAACAAGACCCTTTGATGTCAAATTGACACTTTAGTGAACAGCACTTCATGGATTGGATATTGCCTGGCAACTGCGCAAAAAAAAAAAAAAAAAACACACACACACACACACTTGTTGTGGCTCCTTCAGGATGAAGAGCGGACGGTCTGGGTGGCGCGCGCCAACATTCAGGCTGCTGGTGGACGGTATTAACCGTAATGGTGCGGAATGATGTACGTGTTTGTTTGGCTCGCCTCCAATTTTAGCCGTGGAGGCAAAAATTAAAGCCCCAGAAAACGGGATTATGGATTCCCTCCCCCCCCCCCCCCCCGCCGGGTGGGACGCCCAGTAGCCAAGCTAGATGAGCGCTCATCTATAGTCTTCGCCGAGCTCCACTGTTTTTGCTCGGAGGCCAATTTGTTTTGTAATTGTTGCTCGTTAGTGAAACTTCCTGCCGGCGAATGGTGGAGAAGGTAGTCGAGGTCTGTTGTCACATCCAGTTGAGGCAGTGGGTTGACGTTGTTGGCTCTGAAGTCTCCGGCTCGGCGGATTGCAAAGGGCCGCGGGGACTCCTCTTATCAAGTGGCAACCTGTAGTGCCAACTCACTCATTAATATGCAACAACTTGTTGCCTCTCTGTGTCAAAATATATTTCCCTTATCGGCAACGTCGCGGTCCATTAAATCGTAGCATTCCTGAAGTACTTTGCGATGCATTGTGGTGATTTATATTGCTGAAGCTCACGTCACTTTATTGTGCGTTTGTGAAATGAGTCATATTTCCTCAATTATTTTTTTTTTGGGCCAGTCCATTAGCAAGAAAAAAAGATGATGTCATTAGATTGCTTTTCCAAACAAGACCAAGTGTGTTAGGTGCACAAAAAAGCACGATCAAGTGAAGAATGACCAAATTAATGTAATTGCATGTGTCAAATAAGATATGAGGAATTCACATACGGCATCAATCATTAAATTATGTGTATCATTTTTTGAGCGATTTCTCACCAAGGTCGTATGAGGAGAGACACGGCCATAAATCCCCACATTTGGGAGGCAACGTCTGTCAACTTGGCTTTGCTGGGCAAATGTGATGGAGACTGCACTAGAAACTGTCATGTAAGTCCACAAAATATTAGGATTTTTTGGGATTTGGTCCAAAAAAAATCTATACGTTCCTGTTGTGTTCAGTTCAATGGTTAATAAAATATGTTATTTTGGCAGGATACTGAAAGCTAATTCTACAATAAGTAAAATGTTGATATTCAACAGTGGCCACATATAAAGTGCAGCCGTTGCATTTATCCAATTCACCGTTCTCTTAATCTGGTTTTCCTTTAGAAATAAACACATCCTCTACTATGGTGTGTGTGTGTGTGTGTGTGTGTGTGTGTGCGTGCACGTGTTGTCCAGGCACAGTCGGCCCTTTCTGTGCTCCTCACACAAAAGGAGCTCATTGTGTAACTGTGCCTGGGCTTTAATGAACCGGCTCTCGCTCGTCCCTCCCACTGCTCCCGCCTCACTCATGAATACCACAGTGCTCTCTCTCTTATTATTCATGAGCTGCTCTCAGCGTCGTCATGCCAGCCCACACCGAGGAGGGGAGTTAAAAAAAAAAAGGGGGAGTGTCTCGGGCGAGCGAGAGCCACAACTCCGGCGTGCGGGTGGGTGTGCGTGTGCGCGGAACAGAGAGGGAGACGCGCCGGCTGATGCTGCTACTTGTACCGCCGCTGGCACGCGGTTCACGTCGGAACCCTCATCCGTCACACTCAGCTGGAGCTCTCGGGTTCCTCTGAACCGGGGGCGGATGGGGGGGGGGTTGTTTCTGCCCGCTGGTGTTGTGAATGGGACGCCTGGAAGAGATGCTTGATTAAAAAGAAGAAAAGGAGTGACTGATGAGAAGCAGCGCTCCGGCGTGGAGGGTGACCCCCCAGTGTCCGTACCACCACCACCACCACCACCACTCTGGGAGAATCGGACGCCTGGCGTTTCCACGACGACTATAATGGGCTGCAATCTGTGCACTTTACAGAAGCGAGAGGAACACTACAAGCTGCTGTATGAGATCGCACAGGTGAGCAGAGGCACCGCCGACCTTGATTGTGTGTGTGTGTGTGTGTGTGTGTTTGTCACTCGTTACGAGAGCAGCTGCATTTTGGGAAGTTACGTTGCAGGGATGGATACACATCATGGAGAAGGATGCTTGAGCTCGCCAACAGATGTGTTGAGAGTCGTTAGCACTTGCTTAGAGAGTAGTTGGCGTTCAGCACAATTATTCCCCGCGATAAACACTCATCTGAAATGGTCATATTTCTTGCTAACCTTTGAGTTATCCACAGATGTTCAGAATTTGTCATCGACCGTAGTTTCATTCAAAGTTTTCTTTCGACCTCCCTGCGAACACTCGGTCCTCATGGTCCTTTGAAGTATGACGAACGATGCGCCGCTACACAGCTTTTCCCGGTTCGTTCATGATTCGCTGATAATTCTACACTTCGCTGAGAGCCGTATGAACGTGTGACAGCAGAGCAGATGAACCAGCAACCACCTCCATCCCACCTATGTGATAGGCGAATAACTGCGAAGCCGTTTCATGCAACCATCCTGTGCATTAATTACACGCTAGCTCGGGCTAACCGCCGGCCTGTAGCTTTCACCTCGCCGGTGGACGTCGTCCGTCAGATTTTTTTGAGCTGCATGAACGGTCAAAGCGTCCACATCAGCAGCAAAGGAGGCTGCATTTCACTAATGGTCTGTTTAATATCAGCAGGCTGACAGCATTTCCCGGGGACCACGGAGGACGAATAGGTAGCCGAGCAGCGAAGTGCCCGCCTCTCATCGGGGGGGCGTAAAAATAGTGCTGTCTCAGGCGCTTATCTGGGCTTTGTGGCTCTCTCCGCACCAGTTGTTAAGAAGTAGCGTTGAATCCTTCTCCTGGTGGTTTATCAGAGGGGGGAGAGGGGAGGGGGTGGGAGGTGGGAGGGCTCGGCGTCCGCCAAGTGGGTCGGTCTGCAGGGCCCGCTCTGCGGTGACAGCAGGCTCTCCGGCATGTCTGTCCACCCGCTGATATACTGAGCCGGTTCGGGGGGGGGGGAGCTGCGATATCAGCACCTGCCGTCTGATCACCGCTGTGGGAGGCGAGGCGGGGAGCAAACGGAGCACGGACGATGAAGGCCGGGAGGAGAGCAGAGCGTAAGCCGTTAAAGAAAGTGCCAGGGGACTTAAGCAAAGGTGCAAAAGGTGAAATCCTACTAACACGATGGGCTGTTAATCAATAAAGAGATTACAGCAAATGCATCAAAACAGCACAACTGGTAAAAAAGAACAAGTAAAAACAGAGAAAGAAGAATCTCGCCGTGTCTTCGTGGTCAGGAGAAGTGTGTTGTGACAGCAGAAGGCCTCGCTTACACCGCCGGCATCCTAATCTTCTTTCTTACATATTGTCTCATCCACCCGGATGGCTCAGCTCTCACCCTCGCTTTGTGTGGCTCGCCTCGACACATAGACGCACACACACACACACACACACACACGCCACTCAGCTCTCGAATTATGCAGAGCGAGCTGAATGCGAGTTTGCACACGAGGTGGAAGTCACAGCGTGACTGACCGGCCTTGCAGCGGGTTGATTCGAGGGGCCCCGAGTCATTCACAGTGGTTGGTTATCCACCTTCACACTCTGGAACAATTGTGACACTCTCTCTGTCTGCCTGACCCCACTAGCTGTGGGAGATTTATGAGTAGCCGCCTCCCCCCCACCCCCCCCCCCCCTCGCTCGCTCTCTTTCTCCACTCTCACGGCTGCGAGTGTTCTGCATGGAAATGCGCTCACCTCTTGCAGCTGGCCTGCGCGGCTCCCTCACAGGGCTGACATTTTTTATTTATTGTATCAGCCATCCTGCCCCGACAAGAGGACACAGGAATCTTCCTGCAACCCTGCACTTTTTTTCACCCCAAATTTCGTATGGTTTTACCCCTGTGCATGATTTCCAATCAATCTTTCTCCATTTTCTTTTCTTTTTTTTGGGGGGGGGGGGGGGGGTGGGGGTGATACCGCTGGTCTCCCTGATTGCATTTGTTTCAACCTTTGCTCCAGCCTGCTCCCTGCTGGATTCCACTCCACCTCACCTTCCAGTGATTGTCCTCTATGTTCGGTCATCAAGGTTGAACCCTTTGTTGAACCCATTAGCCCGAGAGTCGGCTCCTCTCACGCTCCGGCCCACCAGACTCCCAACACCTCTCCTCAACCAGGCTGCTGGATCTACTACCCCGGTAGTAGATTCGCTCTGTGATCCGCCAGAGCTTTGTAATTCCCGTTGTGTCCGTGAGCTCCCCTTGCAAGTGTCACGCATTGTGTGTGTGTGTGTGTGTGTGTGTGTGTGTGTGCACCGCTACAGCTCCGGTGATGTGTGGCCCTTTTTGGGGGGCTAATTAGAAGGATGGCAGATGTTGATGAGCAAAGCACCGCAGCGCAGCTCAGAGTTACGCGGCTCGCATGAGATTCATGCAGTATGTTTATGCATTAATGGTCGGCTTTGTGTTTTGACAAAAAGCCTTTTTTTGCAAATAGGGTTCCAATGAAAACAAGAAAAAGGACCCAAAAAGATTTCCATTCTGACGCGTTCACTGCTCAGAGGAGTGGACTAACTCCCCTTTGTCCAACCCTTTTAGTATAAACTATCCGCCGGTATAAATAGTGTCCCCCCAACGACGGAATGGACCGTAGCTTGTCGAGGTCTCGCATGACTGCGAACCAGTATTTCTTTTCTCTCTCAGCAGCTTTCAGTGAGGCCACGAGTTTGGGGTTTGTAGTAACTTTAAGACCCAGGCCTCCTCTAGGTGTCAACAGGTGGCGCCGGTGAGGAGCCACCACTCTGAACCACCAGCAGCAGCAGCCGCTCTTAACGTTGCTCTGTGCAGAGCCGTTTCATTTTATTCACTTATTTAATGTGCAGTTTTGTAAGCGCCGCAGCACAGCTTCAGAAGTTCTTTAAAACAGGCTCGAGAAATAAATGGAAAGCTGCTTTCCAGCTCGATGAGGCACAGCGGTCCCTGATAATTTGCTGATGCATATGAATGAGAATGAGACACGCGCTCTCACTTTCACACACACACACACACACAACAGTGTCTTAGTGAATATGCAATCTATATTACCAGATTACTGTGTTTATGAATTTTAAAGTGGC
Source organism: Apeltes quadracus (assembly GCA_021346845.1). NCBI lineage: Eukaryota > Metazoa > Chordata > Actinopteri > Perciformes > Gasterosteidae > Apeltes > Apeltes quadracus. Next base: position 15,348,548 of record CM037935.1, read on the forward strand.
ACGGCGTTCATTAGAAGCCCTGTTTAGTGACTTCACGTTGAGCAGTGTCTGTCACCTAAGGTGGAAGGATGGTCCACGGACAATGTTAAATTGGCTTTAAGTCAGAGCATTCGCATATTTCAAGGAACTCTTCCTGTTGAAGAAAGCCAGGTGATTTTGTGTTGGCAGTAACGACGAATGTTGGACCATACCCTCTTTTTTTTCTTGTGCAAATAATTCCGTGCTGTTTTAAGCACTTTGAGCTGCATCTTTGCATTAAAAGTGCTCTACGAAAATAAGATGGTGAATAATTGTATAATAAGCTAATCTAGACAGTTATTTGAGACCTTTCTGGGAGTTTATGTTGGCTTTGATGCCACTGCGGGGGCCTGCAGCCCCCCCCACTTCACCTCCATAAACATTCACGTTCCTGAGATGGCTTTGATGGTACATCAATGCTGTCGAACCTTGCTCTCATCCCCCCTCCAGCCCCCCCACCACATCTTCGGCACCATCTCCAGACAGTTAGCTACCAATGCTCTCATCCATCTTATTTTTCCATTATGGTTTTTTGAAGGATGTCCCTTAACCATTAAAACGATAGAAGTGTAGAAAGAGGGGGAGGAGGCACACAACGTGCTGCCTGATGGATCTGGTGTCCACCTGGGAAAGATTAGCCTCAAATATAATCTGGGCTTTCAGGGCGGCTTTTTTTGCAATTCCCACGTAATACAATGGTCCATGTTTTTGAAACTCTATTACGGGTCGCAGAAAGACGGACGGATGCATACACCCACAAATCGTTTTCATGGCTTCCTAATATAAGGAGCCATATTTCTGAGTCAGCCCCATTGCCTGTCATCAGTTCCAGCGTTGCCTTCTTTGCCTCTAACCATGAAGGCTGATCTGCCGGCCAACCGCGTTTCATTACAACGCAAATGCACGGCTGCGCGTTGCTCAAATTGACATGTAAATATGCTTAGGTGACATTTTTCCACTCGGACTGTTTGCAAAGAATTCTGCCTTAGGTCCTTGCATGTATAGCTGCCCTCTAAGCATCGAATGATCTTCCCATTAATATCAGGTTGAAGGCTGCACAGAACATTGCATCGCCAAACTCACACCGGTTGTGTAACTGGAGCTTTTCACAGTCTAATTCTGTGTGATTCACACATTCAGTATCTTGGCTTCTTCTGTATTACATTGATCCACATAATTGGATACGTGCACTGTGCTTCTCGGATACAGATGATGCCCCGTTTGCCACAGGACATGAAGTCAATAGGTTTTATCGGTCAGTCTGCTAAATCTCTCCGCGGAGGAGCAGGAGGGATTTTAGGAGGCAGATGATGAATTGACCTTTTCCTTTTCATCTGTTTCTTATCTCAATAAGAACCCAGCTGACCTTTTCCAGCTTCAAATCCACTCTGCGGGCCTCGTCGTCTCCTTCCTGTCCTCCAAGCCCGACATGGACATAGCTCTTCCGAATGATTCTTCTCCTGTGCGCCTCCATTATGTTTCATTTCATTCACAGCAACCGCCGAGTGAGAGCTGCACAAAACCGTCCATGGCGCATCCTTTTCCCCGAGGGAACCAGAGCGCTTTCACCAGAAACAAATTTTCCTGCACACGCGTCGGACGTAGAAGTGCTCGTTTGCTGCTCTAAGGTGTTCTGTAATATTGTATTGTAATATACGTGCGCAGAAACAAGAAACCAATTATAGAAGCAAACAGTCCTGGAGGTCATTAGCGCTACTCGTTCTCGTACTCATTGCTACGGCTTCCAGCCCCTCATTAAGTCTTTGGGATAAAAGTAGTCTCACCAGGGGTAAACCTCCGCTTTAGCGGATGGAGGTGACATCAGCGTGGCGTCATGCATGAGTAACACTGGCGCTTGTCTTAGTCCATGTTTTACTTTCACTCGCTAATCAAGATCAAAGGCCGTCAACTTCAATCAGGGCTGGAGGAGCGACGGAGAAAATGAACTCCATGCTCGAGTGTCTCAATGCCGATCCCCGGTGAACCAGAGCGTCTACTTAATGAATTGAACCCGGTGTGAGATGACTGCCGTGTGTGTGTGTGTGTGTGTGTGTTTCTTGAAGTGACTGCAGTCATATGTCGCTGCCTCCATTTCTCTTAGCCACGACTTCTCTGTATCTCGAAGCAGCTAGTTTATTCCCTTTATTCACAACCATCACTGGTGTGTGCATGTATGCCTGTCTAATTGTAAATATGACTATGCATGTGTGAATGGATATGCTCACTGTCTGTCGGGATGGGTTATCATCTGTGTGCGATTCCTGTGTGCGTGTTTGTGTGTGTGTGTGTTTAATTTTAACGTTCCGTCTGTGTGTGTTTCTCATGAGAAGGGTGAGAACAGGCCTGACAGCTTGAGCTTTTCCGCTACAAACATTGTTGAAAACAAAGACTTACGAGAGGCACGCTGGGGGGGGACGAGGTGGGGTCGGGAGGGGGGGGGGGGGGGGGGGGGTGCATCTGCATCCAGGGTGCCACTTAGCTGATTATCTGAGTTTAAGCAGACAGAAGGGCCCTCATTAATTTATTGCAATTCACAAGAACACATCTTCCCTTTACCTCCCAATTAGTGGGGATTGTATGCTGGGAAGGAAACATTCAGCTGGAAACAATAATAAACATAGAAGGAGTGAGAACTATGAAGCATTCGGTTCCGTCAGGCTATAAAAATGTTCACAGACACACACGACAATTTTCTACTGGATTTAAGAGATGCATTTGTGGTCTTTCTGTGCACTTTCAGCAGTTATGCCCATAATGTTGTGCAACAATCACGATCAAGTTCTTACTAATTTTTATCAAGTATGAACTGATACGAAATTGATTGTCAAAAGGTTAAACTCAGACATGTTTTGCTCCTAATTGGAGAATGAATACGCTATTTATCACACACATGCCTAATGGGAAAAAAGGACAACTTGGATATGCAACTTGTCTTGAAAACAAAGACAACTATCCATCATGGAATGATTTCATTTTTAAAAAATCTACATTTTTCAGGACGCTGAGGTTTGTAACGACTAGATCATTGCTAAGCCGTACAAGGCCTCATCCAAAAACAAACAAGATGCACATTTCTGTTGGTGCTTCTTCTATTCGCTGTGAAATGCAGGGGGGGGGCGACCTGACAAAATACACAGCCTTTCTTTTATCTGTGCGGTTCCATGTGTTCCCTCTCCAGTTCTCCCTCCCCAGCCGCAAAATATCAGCTCCAGCATCAAGGCTGACATTTGGAGAATAGGATGCTGTCGCGGCCGTGAGCTGCCTGTGTGATCTATTGTCGATAAAAAGAGGGGACAAAGCTTTGAGTTCTTGTGCGAGCGGCCCCCTTTCCACTCTTTTGTCCGTCCTCTACGCAGCCCCCCCCCCCCCTCTCGCCCCGCCATATTTTCTTTATATAGCCCTTACTTGCCATCCCCTTTTGCGGCGTCTCACAGGGTGTGGATGGTCTCTGACAGGTGTGTCTGATTCTGCAGGTCAGGAGATCAGTCTGTGTGTGTTGGGGGTTGTTAGGGTGACAAAGTCCCCCCCCCCCCTCCGGTTGAGCCATGCTGGGTGTCACTCCGCAGGTCAGGGGGGTCAGCCTCCCCCGCGGCTCCCGTGATATGAGCCTGACGCCGGTTTGATGGGGAGGGCGACACACACTCGCACCTCCGGACCGCCCTGAGCTCGTAGAGCCGGGACCTCTGGGAGGAAAGCGACAAGAAGCTCCAGGAACGCAGCTAAAAAGATATCAGGTATCATTAGCCGGAATGCAACGCCTACACAACAAGCCCGTAGGCTGGGCTGGGCTGTGGCTTTAATATCGCCGTGGCGTCACACTGACACACTGACACAGTTCCGAAGGGCCGCGCTTTTAATCAGCTGCATTTGCAATGAGAGCATCACAACGGCTTTTTCAAAACTCCTGGCCTGTCTCACTGAAATCAATGGCGCGTCAACGCAGGGTGGGTTTCAGTTGACATCTCGGTCTAAATGTGATTTAATTGGATCGCAAAATCAATTTAAAAGTCTGGCTGCATTAGAATTTGGAGTAAGAAGGTCTCAGGGGTTGAATAGATTTGCAAGAAGTGTTTCATTTAGAGTTTGCTCGAACGCGAATGGAAAGTGCCAGTTTTCAATTTGAGGCACACTTCATTTTCTGGGCTCCAATACGAATGTGAGAGAAACCAACTATTTTTACACATTGCTGGGACAAAGAAGCTAGCAGAAGTTCACAGCAGAGAGAAGATGCAACCCTTAGCGAGGTTGGACTGGCGATCGCGTTTTTCTCCCCTGCAGCATTGCAGCACCTCCCACACAGCACAGATCCTCTCACAGTCGGACCTCCTTCCTCACAGCCTCAACACTTGCAGGAGGACTGGCGCGCTGAGAAAGGACGCCACCTGCCTTATTGAGCTCCTTGTTCTGCGGCAACATGAAGTTTCCTTCAGAGATTGAGTTGAAAAAAGCTTTAAAATGTGTTGCTTTTCACTTAAAAGATACAAAATCTTAAAATGGCTTGGTTTCATCCAAACAATT